>JAAOEG020000030.1:1969217-1994924 GCA_011763625.2 Papilio bianor | reverse complement strand
CATTTGTAACCATTTTTTTATAATAAAGTTATATTTTTATCGAAAAAAAAGCGAGAACTTAGTTGCGCACCTAATAACAATTATTTTTTTAATCAATAAAGAACATTAAAAAAGTAAATCAAAATAAATTCTAGTATAAGTACTTACAGTTTTAAAATGTAGAAGTAGTATCACAGCAATAACAACATTATTAACAAAATCAAATAGAAGAAGTCTTTCAGATAAAATGAAATACGCGACCTGTATCCCGCTCTGGTATGGGGCAACTGTTGCATGGATACTTAATATCGCTGAGCTCCACGAATTGCAGTGCGCATGTCTGGACCCAGCAGTAGTGAACAATAAATTAATCTTATTGCATCTGCTGCATCAACAAGTCATATCTTTGAACAGCGGGAATTGCAACTTGTATACATATATTGACCCGCCCACGGAATAAAAAAGACGAAGACGAACGATGAGAAGTGCTGAATAAAACGAAGATCTCATTCTGTTAACTACCAATTGAGTAATTAACTATCATTCAATACAAATTAAAATCAATTTAAATTGGCAAAAATATACTTACAGTTTTAAAATGTGTAACTATCATCACAATAATCACAGCATTAAAACGAAATATAATTGGAAAGAATCAAAAAATGGCGACCGATTTCAACCTCCGATACGATGCAACTGTTGCATCGACATGTAATATCGCTGAGCCCCGGGAATTGCAACGCGCATGTCTGGACCCGCCCACGGGATAAAATCAATAAAAGTCCCATATGCGCATTAAGTACACAATCAAACAATGGAAACGAAACTCCGAAATAAATTCGACAAAGACGAATCTATAATTTTAATTGAAAAAAGAGGCATAAAAAAACATATACTTACAGTTTTGAAATGTGTAACTATCATCACAATAATCACAGCATAAAAACAAAATAAAATCGAAAAGAATCAGGAAATTAAGAATGGCGACCGATTTCAACCTCCGATATTATGCAACTGTTGCATCGATATGTAATATCCTTGAGCCCCGGGAATTGCAACGCGCATGTCTGGACCCGCTCACGGGATAAAATCAATCAAAGCCCGACATGCGCAGTAAGTACTCAATCAAACAAAGAAAACGTAACTCCGAAATAAATTCGACAAAGACGAATCTATAATTTTATTAAAAAAAGATAGTGATATGAATATTGAAAGAAGAAAATAATTTACTACTTCGGTTAAGTTACATAATAAGGAAGAAGTTTTCAATCCATTTTATGTCCAATAAAGAACATCAGAACCGATAATCAAAATAAATTCAAATATAAGTACTTACAAAATTAAAATGTATAAATATTATCACAGCAATAACAGCATTATTAACATAATCTAATAGAAGAAGGGTTTCAGATTATTGGTAAATGAAATACGCGACCTGTATCCCGCTCCGATATCATGCAACTGTTGCATCGACACTTAATATCGCCTAGCCCCGGGAATTGCAACGCGCATGTCTGGACGCAGCTCACGGGATCAATCAATAAAAGCTCAAATGCGCAGTAAGATCAGTTATGATCTATGAAACAATGGGAATAAAACACATGATCAAATCGAACAAATCAATTAAAAATCATTTTAAACCAAATAAAAGGTCTAGTAAATAGCGTAAAATAATTAATGATAAAAAAATAAAAATTAAAAAAACATTGTTTCCTTAATATTGTGTTAGCTCACCGCCAGTTAGTAACGTCCCCAGAAGGCTGGCAGCATTTCCACACTGGATAGCAATACTAATCCTTTACGCGAAATACGTACCAGCCTTCTGGTCTCCTGAGGCCTCAACCAGTTTTTTTTAAGGACCTTAAAAAAGCTTTTGGCAGATGGACCCCACGGGCCCAAAGTTTCTACCCCAAACGGAACGAAAATGAAGTCTTTGGAAATATTTTCATATTTCCGCCGTTTGAGGCCTTCAGCCGTTGAGGCAGCGCTGCCAGCGTTAGAGTTAGTAAAGTAAATTGATTATAATCACTTCAAGTTAAGATAAAAAAAAAATAGTGACAAATTAACAACCCAGTGTCAAGCATGTTTCATTGCAACTGTTGCACTGATTGTCATACTTTATCTGTGCCAATATCCAATAACGTTTTTCTAGGGCTGTGTCCGGACATGCGCATTGCAATTCCCAGCGCTCCAGATTATCGATTTTATGCTCTTCGCAGCATCCGTGAGCCTAGATTGCATGTCTAAATGCAGCCTCCATCTTAAATCGATATATTCCAGGCGGGGTGAGTGCTATAAATAGTTTATGGGCGTGGTAAATTAAAATTCGATTGACTCGCGAGAAATATTGGCGACTGGTGCCCGTGTCTAATTACGACATTATTATGGCTGCCCGGGAATTACAGCGCGCATGTATAGAGTCAACCTATGGGATATATCATTAAAAGTTCGATTTGCGCAGTTCCTACTTATTTAAATAATGGAAACGAAACCCCGAATTAATATTCGACAAAACTCGAAACTTTGCACGAGCAATTAATATCGAAATAAATATAACTGACTAATAACCTTAAGTCAATAAAAATAAATAATAGTAAATTATTGGCGAATTCCAAAAAGACGAATGTTAAATTTAAGAAAAACTAAATCAAAGGAAGATGTTATTCTGTTTCATCATCAATAGAGTCATTAACTAACATACAATTTATATTAATGTGAACTTAAAGTAATCAAAAATATACTTACGGTTATAAAATGTGGAAGTATCATCATAATAATCACATCATTAGAAGCAATATAAAATTAAAGAGTTTAAGGAATTTAAAAATGGCTACCGGTTTCAACCTTCGATACGAAGCAACTGTTGCATTGTCATTTCATATCCTTGAGCCCCGGGAATTGCAACGCGCATGTCTGGACATGCCCATAGGATAAAATCAATAGAATCTCTATTGCGCAGTATGTACTTAATCAAACAAAGGGTACACTAGACTAAATCGATAACATAATTAAAATTTAATTTAAACACAGTAAAAGCGAAAGCAAAAAATAATTATTATTGAAGTTAACAGTAAAAAGTAAAGCACAGATAGGGGTGACAAATGAATCACGACCCGGCGCCAAGCGTGTTACGATGCAACTGTTGCACTGATTGATATAAGTCTGGAGCTCTGGGAATTACACCGCGCATGTCTGGACCCTGTAATAGAGTTATATAATTGGATATTGGCGCCGCTATACCGAATAGCATCCGTGAGCCTAGGTTGCATTACGCATGTCTAAATGCAGCCTCCATCTTAAATCGATATATTCCGGGCGGGGGTGAGTGCTATAAATACATAGTTTATGTGTGCGATAAATTTAGATTTGTTTTATTCAAAAACTTTATCTAGAAGATCCCAGGTAGCTACTTGGGTACAAAAATGAAAACAAGGATTTCCAATATATTGCTAAGTACATAACATTTTGCTTCAGAAAGACTCGTGAGAAATATTGTGAAACTGTTGCATCGACTGACATTGTTATGGTGGCCCGGGCATTGCAACGTGGCATGTCTTGAAACAGCTGATGGGATAAATCAATAAAAGTTAGATGTTCGCTGGAATTACTATACAATGGAAATGAAACTACGAATTAAACTCTACAAAAACTAATCAAATACATTTCAATTAACGCAAAAATAATCATTTGAATCTTTATAGGAACAATTAGTATCGAAACAAATCAAATTAACGGAAAATAACCACTTGAGGTTAAGATAATAAAATATTAAAAAAGCTGGCGATGACAAATTAGCACCGGTGTCAAATACGTTAGATTGCAAGTGTTGCATTTCCTAGGATAACATTTACGGAGTCCCGGGAATTGCAACGCGTAGACCTAATGCACGGGATAAAAAAGACAAAGGTTAAATTTAAGCAGTACAGAATCAAACGAAGATGTCATTTTTTTCATCGGCAATAGAGTAACTAACATACAATTTAAATTATCTTCAATTTAAAGAAATCAAAAACTAACTTACGGTTTTAAAAAGTGGAAGTATCATCACAATAATCACAACAATAGAAACAACACAAAATTAAAGCGTATAAGGAATTTAAAAATGGCGACGGGTTTCAAACTCCGATGTGATGCGACTGTTGCATTGTCATTTCATATCCCTGAGCCCCGGGAATTGCAACGCGCATGTCAGGACCCGCCCTTAGGATAAAATCAATAGAATCTCTATTGCGCAGTACTTAATCAAACAAAGGGACTAGTACACTAGATTAAATCTAACAGATCAATAAAAAAATCATTTAAACCGAGTAAAATGTAAAGTAAAATGATAATAATCAATTTAAGGCAAGAGTAAAAAGTATAAAACATAGGAATGACAAATTAATAACGACCTCGCGCCGGGCGTGTTACAATGCAACTGTTGCACAGACTGACATATAAGTCTGGATCCCTGGAAATTGCATCGCGCATGTCTGGATACAACCTCCATCATAAATCGATAGATTCAGGGCGTGGTGAGTGCTTTTAATAGTTTATAGGCGTGGTAAATTTAAATTCGATTTCTTCAAGTACCCTAACCAGATGGAGCCAGATAGCCTTTGCACTACAAAAATAAAAGCAAGCATAAATTTAAATGTTTAAACAAAATTAATTTTTAAGTATTTAGCTAATTGCTAAATGCTTAAAAAATTACTTCAGATTGACTTGTGAGAAATATTGTGCAACTATTGCAACGACTGACATTGTTATGGTGGCCCAGGAATTGCAACGCGGCATGTCATGAAGGAGCCGATGGTACAGCTTTATCGAACAGCATCCGTGAGCCTAGATTGCATCGAACAAAGGAAACTGAACGACGTATTGTATTCGAAAAAAAGTGGTATCAAATAATTTAAAATAGAATAATAAATATCACAGATAATGGTCACTCAAACATATTTGTAAAACCAAAGACTAATTGCAACTATGTGACATTGCAACTGTTGCACTGATAGACATAGATACTTTTTCTGCCCAGGAATCGCAACACGCATGTTGGGGCAAAGCCCTAAGGTAATAGAATAATTAGATATTGGCACTGCATTATAATCCATTACCCGCCTGGTTGCAACGCGCATGATGGATGCAGCCTCCATCTTAAAACGATATATTCAGGACGAGGTGTGTACTATAATCACTATAATATATAAACATGTACTTACTATGTTAATAGCAACTAATAATGTTAAATTTAACTGTAAACCGATCTTTGTTCCACATTACGTTTCATTTGGGAAACAAAATATTCGCTACCGGCATCTAGCGTGATTCAATGCAACTGAGACATGGACCAAAGTTATCCTTGAGCCCCGGGAAGTGCAACGCGCATGTCTAGACACAGCCTCCGCAATAAATCAATAAAGGTCCTATATGCGCAGTAAAATCAAACACAAGGAATGACCACGCCCTATGAAATGGCAACATCTAACGACGGACGCCATATTTGATTTCTCTGGTGTTGCATGTAATGCGCATGTCTTGTTGCAACTGCCAATGTAATCGATTACCATTGGGTGTGGTTATTGCGGATGGGGATTTGGAAGACCGTGCTACATTTAATAATTCTACTTTTGTACTTGGGTATACGAATACTGAGTATTTGAAAGGCTCTAAACATTGTAATAACAAAACGGGTAGAATATGGCAAAAGTATAACATAATATTGTTGAAAACTTATTGAAGAAAAGAAGTCGGTGTATAAATGTACTAAATAAGAAGGAAGTGTACCATTTACCTTGAAAGAAAATGATAATTTTCGCATACAATGAAAAAGGAAAGGAACTTTTAGTTTGGTCAATGTGTCTCAATTTAATGATTTCAAATTAGTGAATTCGCGCTACATAAAGAATTATCGTCGCAGTGCATATTGACTCATTAGTCCCGAAATATTTTACCCATTTGTAAATTTTTCAAAGTAAAAGTTAAGTGGAATCTATGTCCATAAACTTTAACGATAATGACAAATACAGTATCACGTATCTCTACATATTAACGATGAAGAAAAATCTGATTAGTCCCTGAGTCTCAAATTAAAAATATTTGTTACTGTCAAATACTGATATCTTAAAATTAATTAGATTATAGAAATAAAAGAGAGGATTCCGTTTGCAATTTATCTAGTGCGCGGAGAGATGCCGCTATTGTCGCTAGGGATGGGAATATTCTCGAGCCCCGGGAACTGCAATGCGCGTGCCTCGATGCAATTAATCAATATAGACTGCGTTGTATGAGACAAAGAGAATCACATACATATATTACTCTATCCATTTAGCGTTTACGTATTTCCAACCTAAACACTGTTAACAGAGAGTACAGTTTAGATTGGAACATAAAATGTTAATTGCATTTTGGGAAAAAGTTTGGAATTCTAATCTGGTATCGTATCGTAAGAGTGGGTGAAAAAATTCTAATTATTTTTATCTATTGATAATTCGGATTTAAATCTCATTTGATCATGACTGGTCATACATTTTAAAAATAAATACTGCAATCCAACTTGCAGAACTAAGATTTGAATAATGATATAAAAATAATAAAATACTTACGAATTAATGACATTTGAATTTTCATCGATCATTGGAATACACGAATACGAAATGTAATCAATCGGCTGTTTACGAAAGGCTAACAAAAAAGCCGTGCGAATCCGCTACGTTTAGTTAAACTATTGCGTTGACAGGTGCGATCCTTGAGCCCCGGGAAATGCAATGCGCATGTCTCGATGCAACCTCCCGAATCAATATCTACGCGGCCCCATCCCCTGCCCCTATAGAGAGAAGGATGGCGACATAATTATTGCGCAATTTCCAGAAACATCGCAGATAAGGAAAAGGATTGTAAGATTATTATTGCGCAATTACTAAGTTATTTCTAGAAATATTGGATATAGTGAGAAATATTTTTGGTGGATATTGCATAATTGCTGAGTATATAATTAGTACTCGTAGTACCAATACTCGTACAATAGAAATAATAAATTTGCAAATAGTTATAAGTACTTATTAAAGTCATTTTAAAAGTTAAATAAGATGGCCTACATAAGTAACCAACTTTAACGTAACGAATTCCACGGGGAGTCATAAAGGAGTGTCAATGTCAAAGGCAAGGTGAAGTGTGGAAGAAAGTAGGGCGAGGGTTGAGGGAGCGTTATTGCGCAGTTTCATAAGATTCTGAAAGCGATTTGTGAAATATAAGGGGTCGAATTGAAAACCACGTATGTAGAATTTAATTAAAACATTTAACACAAAATCCGTAATATTATAAATGCGAAAGTTTGTAAGAATGTGTGGATGTATGTTTGTTACTTTTTCACGCAAAAAGTACTTATCGAATTTCGATCATACTTTAAAATAATATGGCTAATACATTCGAATAGCAAACAGACTCATTTATAAAGATATTGTGTAATTAACCAAAATAAAACGATATAAATGAAATGTTCAGATGAATGATTCTTTGAAAGTTTGAAGGCAGAACGGTTCAACGGATCTAGATAAAGTTTAGCGCAGATATAAAACACAGTCTGGAAAAATACATAGACTATTCATTACGTTGTTTTACGTGTGAATTAACTCCGTATCATTTGGATAACCGACCACGAACGTTACGAAGCGTGATTCGATGCAATTATTATAATACATGGGCCGACATTATCCCTGATACCCGGGAATTGCATCACGCATGTCTATACACAGCCTCCGGAACAAATCAAAAAAGGTCCAATATGCGCAATAAGTACGAAATAAAACTAACGACGTACTATATTCGAAAACATGTCATGAATAAAATAAATTAAAACACGACGATAAATATCACTAATAATGGTCACTCAAACATAAATGTAAAACGGAGTTAACGTGAAGTTAGGGGTGATTAATTACGATCGTGTTACATTGCAACTGTTGCACTGATTAACATATTTGATAAGCTCAGAAATCCCAACGCGTATGTCTGCTTTGTCAAAGGTAATTCGTTACCCGTCTGGTTGCAACACGCATGTCGAGATGCAGCCTCCATTTTAAATCGATATATTCAGGGCGGGGTGAGTGCTATAAATAGACTATGGGCGTGGTAATTTGAAATTCATTGTTTTTCAAATACGTTATCTAGAAGATGCCAGGTAACATTTAAAAAATGGAAAAATAAAAGCAATGATTGCCACTTATTACCAAAATTGTTTAAATGTCGATGATTGATTCGCAAAAATGTTGGCGATTGGTGTCAACCTCTAATATCGTGAAACTTTTGCATCGACTCACATTCTCCGGCCGCCCGAGAATTGCAACGCAATTGATCGACTTTTTTTAGTCTGGACATGCACTCAAAGCTAGCGCGCAATTCCATTTGTAAATATTGTTTCCGATTTATTTTGAAATTTGAATTGCTCTTCATGATCTATTAGTTGATTTTGAAAATAAACTTGCAAAATATTTAGATACGTACTTTAAATATATGAATATCGATATCATTCAATCAAAAAAAGTTAACTTTTAAAATTAATGAAAATGTACTTACTATGTTAATAGCAACTAATAACATAAAATTCAAGTGTAAACCGATCTTTGTTCCACATTACGTTCCATTTGGGAAACAAAATATTCGCTACCGGCAACTAGCGTGATTCGATGCAACTGAGACATGGAACAACGGGATCCCTGAGCCTCGGAAAGTGCAACGCGCATGTCTAGACACAGCCTCCGCAATAAATCAATAAAGGTCCTATATGCGCAGTAAAATCAAACACAAGGAATGACCACGCCCTATAAAATGGCAACATTTAACGACGGACGCCATATTTGATTTCTCGGGTGTTTGCATGTAATGCGCATGTCTTATTGCAACTGCCAATGTAAACGATTACCATTGGGTGTGGTTATTGCTGATAAGGATTTGAAAGACCTTGGTACATTTTAATAATTATATTTGGGCATACGAATACTGAGAACTTGAAAGGCACTAATTGTAATAAAAAAAAGGGTAGAATGTGGTGAAGGTATCACAGAAAATTCTCGAAAATTTGGAGAAGAAAAGATAGCGGTGAATAAATCTACTAAATTGAATTTTCTAAATAAGAATAAAGTATTTAATTTCCTTGTAAGTTAAAGAAAATTGTCGCAAATAATGAAAAATGACAGTAATTTTGTTTTTAGTCATTGTGTGTATGTAAATGTAGAAAGTTTAAAAGCAAGCAGTAGATAGAATAGTAAGACTATTTAATGATTTCAAATTAGTGAATTCGCGCTACATAAAGAATTATCGTCGCAGTGCATATTGACTCATTAGTCCCGAAATGTTTTACCCATTTGTGAATTTTTCAAACTAAAACTTAAGTGGCATCTTTGTCCATAAACTTTAACGATAACGACAAGTACAGAGGTGATGACAGACTGTTTATGAAAAAGAGGTGTATGCAATTTATCTAGTGCTGCGGAGAGATGTCGCTATTGTCGCTAGGGATAGGTATGTCCTCGAGCCCCGGGAACTGCAACGCGCATGCCTCGATGCAATTAATCAATATCGTCTGCGTTGTATGAGACAAAGAGAATCACATACATATATTACTCTATCCGTTTATCATTCACGTATTTTCAACCTAAACACGGTTAACACAGAGTATAGTTTCGATAGCAATTTAAATTATTGATAATTATGTTGGTAAACATTCAAATCTCGTATCGTATCGTAAAAGTATGTAACAAACATTGCAATTATTTACGTCTATTTATATTTCTGATTTGAATTTATTTTTATCATGACTAATCTTAAATTTTAAAAATATTTACTGCAATACAACTTACAGAACTTAGATGTGACTATTGAAAATATTTTAACAAATAAGATTTAAGATACTTACGAATTAATAACATTTGAATTTTAATCCATCATTGGAATTCGCGAATACGCAACTTAATTAAGAGTCTGTGTAAGAAAGGCTAACAAAAAGCCACGAGATCCCGCTAGGTGCAGTCAGAAACTGTTGCGTTTATAGGTGCGATCCTTGAGCCCGGGAAATGCAACGCGCATGTCTGGGTGCAACCTCCCGAATCAATATCTACGCGGCCCCATCCCCCGCCCCTCTAGAGAGACGGATGGCGAGATAATTATTGCGCAAATTCTCATATATTTTTAGAAATATTGGAGACAGCGAGAAATGTTTTGAGATGGCTGTTACATAATTTCTGAGTATTTAATTAGTACGACCAATACAATTGGGATATCAAAATTTTAAAATAGTTATAAGTACTTATTAAAGTCATTTAAACACTTAAATAAGATGAGCTACATAAGTAACTAACATTAACATAACGAATTCCACGGGGAGTCATAAAGGAGTGTCAATGTCAAAGGCAAGGTGTAGTGTGGAAGAAAGTAGGGCGAGGGTTGAGGTTGCGTTAATGCGGAGTTTCATAAGATTCTGAAAGAGAGTAGGGAAATGTAAGGGGCGACTTGAAAACTACGTACGTAGAATTTATGTAAAAGATTCAAGTTCATTTTAAATAGATGTATTCAAGGCGGGGTGAGTACTAGAAATAGACTATGGGCGTGGTAATTTGTAATTCGTTGCTTTTAAATGCGTTATCTAGAAGAAGCTAGGTGACATTTTAAAAATGGAAAAGTAAAAACAATGATTGTCTCTTATTACCAAAAAACGTATAAAACGTCGCAGAGAGAAAATTGGCGATTGGTGCCAACGTCTAATATCGTGCAACTGCATGCAACTGTTGCATCGACACACATTACCTGGAGGCCGGGGAATTGCAACGTACTTGATCGATATTATTTAGTCGGGAAATGCACTCAAATCTTGCGCCAAATTCCATTTGAAAATATTGTTTCCGATTTATTTTAAATTTTAATTGCTTTTCATGCTCAATTAATTCATTTTTAAAATTAAGCTTGCAAATACTTAGATACGTATTTTAAATACACGAGTATCAATATCATTCAAACAAATTTAATTGTTAAAATTTATAAAAATTCAACTTACTATGTTAACAGCAAGTAATAACGTCATAAAATTCAACTGTAAACCGATCTTTGTTCCACATTACGTTTCATTTGGGAAACAAAATATTCGCTACCGGCAACTAGCGTGATTCGATGCAACTGAGACATGGGCCAAAGTTATCCCTGAGCCCCGGGAAGTGCAACGCGCATGTCTAGACACAGCCTCCGCAATAAATCAATACAGGTCCTATATGCGCAGTAAAATCAAACACAAGGAATGACCACGCCCTATAAAATGAACGACGACGGACGCCATATTTAATTTCTCTGGTGTTGCATGTAATGCGCATGTCTCGTTGCAACTGCCAATGTAAACGATTATCATTGGGTGTGGTTATTGCTGATGGGGATTTGGAAGATCGTGGTACATTTTAATAATTATATTGGGGTATACGAATACTGAGAATTTGAAAGGCAATTATTGTAACAAAAAAGGGGTAGATTGTCGTAAAGGTATCGCAGAAAATTCTCGAAAATTTGGAGAAGAAAAGATAGCGGTGAATAAATCTACTAAATCGAATTTACTAAATAAGAATAAAGTGTTTAATTTTCTTGAAAGTTGAAGAAAATTTTCGTAAATAATGAAAAAATGAAAGTAATTTTGTTTTTAGTCACTGTGTGTATCCATAAATGTAGAAAGTTTAAAAGCAAGCAGTAGATAGAATAGTAAGACTATTTAATGATTTCAAATTAGTGAATTCGCGCTACATAAAGAATTATCGTCGCAGTGCATATTGACTCATTAGTCCCGAAATATTTTACCCATTTGTGAATTTTTCAAAGTAAAACTTAAGTGGAATCTTTGTCCATAAACTTCAACGATAACGACAAATACAGAGGCGATGACAAGCTCGTCATGAAAAAGAGATGTATGCGATTTATCCGGTTGTGCGGAGAGATGTCGCTATTGTCGCTAGGGATGAGAATGTCCTCGAGACCCGGGAACTGCAACGCGCATGCCTCGATGCAATTAATCAATATTGTCTACGTTGTATTAGACAAAGAGAATTACGTACATACGTATTCTATTCGTTTAGGATTTACACAATTTCAACCTAAACACGGTTTACAGAAAGTACACTTTTGATTATAAATTAAAATTTAGAATAAATTTTTGGGAAAAATGTGGTAAACAACCAAATCTCGTATCGTGTCGTAAAAGCAGGTGAAAAAATTTAAATTATATTTATCTATTAATAATTCGGTTTTAAATTTCTTTTTATCATGACTGATCATTTTGAAAATGATTACTGCAATACAACATACAGAACTTAGATGTGAATATTGAAAATATTTTAACAAATAAGGTTTAAGATACTTACGAATTAATAACATTTGAATTTTCATCGATCATTGGAATTCGCGAATACGCAATTTAATTAAGAGGCTGTGTAGGAAAGGCTAACAAAAAGCCACGCGATCCCGCTAGGTGTAGTCAGAAACTGTCGCGTTTATAGGTGCGATCCTTGAGCCCCGGGAAATGCAACGCGCATGTCTGGATGCAACCTCCCAAATCAATATCTACGCGGCCCCATCCCACGTCACTCTAGAGAGAAGGATGGCGAGATCATTATTGCGAAATTTCTCATATATTTCTAGTAATATTGGAGCAAGAAATGTTTTGAGATGGCTGTTGCATAATTTCTGAGTATTTAATGAGCAGGACCAATACAATTGGTATAACAAAATTTAAAAATAGCTATAAGTACTTATTAAAGTCATTTTAACACTTAAATAAGATGAGCTACATAAGTAACCAACTTTAACGTAACGAATTCCACGAGGATTCATAAAGGTGTGTCAATGTCAAAGGCAAGGTGAAGTGTGGAAGAAAGTAGGGCGAGGGTTGAGGGAGCGTTATTGCGCAGTTTTATAAGATTTTGAAGGAGAGTAATGAAATGTAAGGGGCGAATTGAAAAGTACGTATGTAGAATTTATGTAAAACATTTAACTCCATTTTAAATAGATGTATTCAAGGCGGGGTGAGTACTGGAAATAGACTATGGGCGTGGTAATTTGAAATTCGTTGCTTTTAAATGCGTTATATAGAAGAAGCTAGGTAACATTTTAAGATTGGAAAAACAAAAACAATGTCTCTTATTACCAAAAACGTTTAAAACGTCGCAGAGAGAAAATTAGCGATTGGTGCCAACGTCTAATATCGTGCAACTGTTGCATCGACACACATTACCTGGAGGCCCGGGAATTGCAACGTACTTGATCAATATTATTTAGTCGGGAAATCCATTAAAATCTTGCGCCCAATTCCATTTGAAAATATTGTTTCCGATTTATTTTGAAATTTAATTGCTTTTAATGATCTATTAATTCATTTTAAAATTAAGCTTGCAAATACTTAGATACGTATTTTAAATACACGAGTATCAATATCATTCAAACAAATTTAATTGTTAAAATTTATAAAAATTCAACTTACTATGTTAACAGCAACTAATAACGTCATAAAATTCAACTGAAAACCGGTCTTTGTTCCACATTACGTTCCATTTGGGAAACAAAATATTCGCTACCGGCAACTAGCGTGATTCGATGCAACTGAGACATGGAACAACGGGATCCCTGAGCCTCGGAAAGTGCAACGCGCATGTCTAGACACAGCCTCCGCAATAAATCAATAAAGGTCCTATATGCGCAGTAAAATCAAACACAAGGAATGACCACGCCCTATAAAATGGCAACATCTAACGACGGACGCCATATTTGATTTCTCGGGTGTTGCATGTAATGCGCATGTCTCGTAGCAACTGCCAATGTAAACGATTATCATTGGGTGTGGTTATTGCTGATGGGGATTTGGAAGATCGTGGTACATTTTAATAATTATATTTGGGTATACATACGAATACTGAGAATTTGAAAGGAAAAAATTGTAATAAAAAAGGGGTAGATTGTCGTAAAGGTATCGCAGAAAATTCTCGAAAATTTGGAGAAGAAAAGATGGCCGTGAATAAATCTACTAAATTGAATTTACTAAATTAGAAGAAAGTGTTTAATTTCCTTGAAAGTTAAAGAAAATTTTTCGCAAATAATGAAAAATGACAGTAATTTTGTTTTTATTCACCGTGTGTATGTAAATGTAGAAAGTGTAAGAGCAAGCAGTAGATAGAATAGTAAGGCTATTTAATGATTTCAAATTAGTGAATTCGCGCTACATAAAGAATTATCGTCGCAGTGCATATTGACTCATTAGTCCCGAAATATTTTACCCATTTGTGAATTTTTCAAACTAAAACTTAAGTGGAATTTTTGTCCATAAACTTTTAAGATAACGATAAGTACAGAGGCGATGACAGACTGTTTATGAAAAAGAGATGTATGCGATTTATCCGGTTGAGCGGAGAGATGTCGCTATCGTCGCTAGGGATGAGAATGTCCTCGAGCCCCGGGAACTGCAGCGCGCATGCCTCGATGCAATTAATCAATATCGTCTGCGTTGTATGAGACAAAGAGAATTACGTATGTACATACGTAATCTATTCGTTTAGCATTTACGCATTTTCAACCCAAACACGGTTTACAGAGAGTACAGTTTGAATTGAAACATTAAATGTTGAAAGCATTTTGGGAAAAAATTTGGAATTCTAATCTCGTATCATATCGTAAAAGAATTTGTAACACAAGTTTTAATTTCTTTTTAACACGATTGATCATGAATTTTAAAAAATATTCAGTGCAATACTCCCTACAGTACTTACATGTGGGTAATGAAAACATTTTAAAACTTAATAAAATACTTAGGAATCAACGACGTTTGAATTTTCATCGATCATTGGAATACGCGAATACGAAATCTAGTCAAGCGGCAGTTTACGAAAGTCTAACAAAAAAGCCGTGCGAATCCGCTAATAGACTGAAACTGTTGCGTTTAAAGGTGCGATCCTTGAGCCCAGGGAAATACAACGCGCATGGGTGCAACCTCCCGATCAATATCTACGCGACCCCATCCCACGCCCCTATAGAGAGAAGGATGGCGAGATAATTATTGCGCAATTTCCAGAAACATCGCAGATAAGGAATAGGATTGTAAGATTATTATTGCGCAATTTATAAGTTATTTCTGGAAATGATGAAAACAGACATAAAGACTTAGGATGGCTGTCTAATAATTTCTAAATATTATAATATAAAAGTAGTAGGTCCACTGCAATAGGAATAATAAATTAACGTTCAAATAGTTATAAGACTTATTTAAAGATAATTAAAAATTAAAAGAAGTTGAGTTACAATGAGGGATTCACAAAGGACATTCAATGTCAAAGGCAAGATCAAGACCGGAAGAAAGTAGGGCGAGGGTTGAGAGTGTATTATTGCGCAGTTTCGGATAATATCTGAAAACGAGTGGTGCAATGAACTGATCGAATTGAAAACTAAGTACTTAGATATTGTGTAATAAATTTTACACAAATTCTGTTATATTGATTATCTACATATATTCAAAATAATTTCATATTTTTAATTGCTTTATTTAATTTTCATATATCAGAGACGGAATCTTTGTATCTAAAAGTATATATTACGAACAAGCCTACACAAAATAGGTGGCTGTCGTCATCATGTCCCGATTTAAGCAAAGAAAAGTAAGAGAGGAGGGGTGGGGGTATACGCTCTAGCTACGGAGAATTTCTAGAAAACTTATACTTATTTATTGAGAAATGGTCAAACTAACGTCTGTTATGACGTTTCGCTTTTTTAAGAATCATTTGAAAAGCTTGTTATTAGGAAACACAAACATCATGATTATTTGATGAAACTCCTAAACTTTTAATAATCTATGAATGCTACTAACTGAAGTAGTAACTGCGTAGAAGCTACAGAGTCGTAGCAAATGCTACGTTTGCTACGCATTATCGTATTAGTGTGAACGAAAACCGATTGGAACTTGATCGATTAGTAAGGTTCATACCTTAACCAAACTAAAATGTGTTAACATACCAATCGAATTATTAAGTTTCAGTTTAAAAATTATAGTTTCAGTTTATAAATTATAGAAGTTTAAAAGTTTTTTTTCAAAATGGCGGAGTATTTGTAATAGCTCCGCACGCCTGGGAACAGCAATGCGCATGTCTGTATGTACCCTGTTCAATACGGCGCATGCTCAGAAGCGACATCGAGAAAAATCGATAGCCCTAAACTTGGAGGACGCCAATATGGCGTGGGATGGCAACACGACGCAAAAATAATACGGCGGACGACAAAATGGCGGATGCAATCAAAATGGCGTCTGGCGTCAATTGAGATATTTCTAGAAGTTTCGTTATATTTACACATATAATATTTTATATTAAGAATGTTTATGAATAAGTTACATCTAGTTTTATAAAAAAATAAAAAATTAACAAATGGGTAAAAATAAATACGCATAAAAGGTGATCCAGAATCTAAATTTCTTTTTTTTGAACACTAAACATTTTTTATTTATTCTAAAATCAATATTGAATTGCTTGCGTAGACTAAGCGAAAAATATGTGTTGGATTTTTAAAAATAATTATATAATACTTACATTAATCAATCAGCTTCCACAAAAATAACTCGATTTTATATTATAAAAAATATAAAGCCAGCATTATTAAAAGTAAAAGAGAGAAGAGAAAAGACAACTAAATGGACGCGCGTCGCCGGCCTAGGACATCGTGAAACTGATCCGGTTGAGTCTCACCCCCATCCCTCAGGATTCTGCGCAAGTGAGGACGCAGGCCGGGAGGTAATCGATACTCAACAAAAGATGTGCGTAGGATATATCACAGTACAGAACATTCGAGAAACTGACCTCCGGATCAAATGTACAATACTTTGAATTATCAGTCCTAGCTTCAATCCTAGGAGAAAAATTTTAATTATTATTTTGTGCTAGAAATATGAGACAATGGGTTCGGTATAAATTGAAAATTAGAAAACAAGATTAAGACGAATATTTAAAAAAAAATTCAACGAAATTCTTAATGTCCTAGAATATATTTTCATCGCATGAAAATAGGTTTTATTGCTTGGAACTGTCCACATACAATTTGTAACTTATTTTTTTCTGCTTATAACTTAAAATTTTATTTTTATACAGCATATAGCATTATTACATTTAGCATTTTATTATTATACAGTTTTGTAACGCTGTTTTTTTCTTTGTAATCCTAATCCTAATAATATTATAAATGTTAAATACATATATTTTAAATGCGAATGTTTAGATGGATGGATGGATGGATGTTTGTTAGAGTTTGTAGCCTTAAATTTGGCATAGGTGCATATGACAATCCGGAAGAACACATAGGCTACTTTTGATCCCTGAAATGGTTACGGTTCCCAAAGGAATACGTAGTTTTTGTTATTCACTCGATAATTTCGCAGCGATTCAATATTTATTACTGAAATTTTGCTCAGATCTAAAATATAGTCTGAAATAACGTATAAGATACTAAATTTTATTTTAATTACACGCGGACGGAGTCACGGACGACATCTAGTTTCTAATGTATATACTTATAAATTGAATGTAACGTAATTTTCTATATTTATTATTGGTCTATAATCCAGAATAAAAATGCATTAATAGTGTCTTATTAAACTTTAAATTAACAAAGAAATTAGCGAGTATCAGTTCCTAGTAACTGCGCATTTTAATTTCCAGAATATTCCACAGCAGAGCGACGCCGACTTCCCAGCCTCCCTGATAAATCAATAACCATCCTTCCCACATCTATCCTCCCCTCCCACACTCCCACCCTATGAAGATCACCCACACGAAAGCATCCCACATATTTTTCTCCATGATAATTAATGTCGTGTGTATAAATAAAAAGTCTAGCATTTAATCGAATTATTTTTGTGAAATAAAAATGATTCAATTTACCTAGCTATAAAAATATAATTTTAAGAATAGTCATATTATTAATTTTATTTAGTTTTTTAGATAATAAATCAATTAACATTCTGACATCGTTTTAAAATAGTTGTGAAGATAATCATTAAATCTTCAACTCTATGTATTATTTATTACTAATGAATTGACGTCGTATTTGTTAATTACGTAGAATTCTTGAATTTAGACCAATAAAGATAAAGGATAAAGCTATCCTTATAAATACTGACCTACGCAAAATGACCCAGGGGTCTGTAATTGAGCTAGGATGTGCATTGCGCAGGCCACGGTAGTTTCCGGGTGTGTGTACGTCTCGAATAAAAATTTTCGCATCAATTACTTCGTACTGTCAAAATTTGTCAAAACTAGAGATTTTAGCGTTATTATCCATTGTTTTTTTTTATTTGGAGATTCATACATAGAGTGAGAGAAAAACTTAGGAGCAAAGTCAATAAAATACCAAAAATCTCAATTTTTTTCTCTCAAGATAAAACAAAAACAAACATACCATATCAAACGTAAATGCTACATTCAAGTAAGATGCATTAATAGGTATGTATATCTAATGCCGGTTAACTATCATGATCTACGCAGTACAGGAGCGAATGTTCTTATACTACGAATCAATACCGGACTTCAGCCTTCAAATCTATAAATAATATACCGGAAGTGAATGTCAAAAAGTGTTCTAAATTTTTAATTAAAACTCAGCTCGGTTTACATTGGCTCATACGTCACGAAAACAAACAATTTACATAACAACAATAACAATCGTAAAGGCAGCAATGGCAACGATTGTTGCAAGATACAAGGATAATATAAAATAAACTTCATTTCCGTCTTCTCTCATAAGGAGAATATCCTATATGAATATAATCTTTCGTTTTGTTCTATATAAAAGCTGAATCTGGTTTTTTCTTGTTTATAGAAGAATGACAAGTGTATTGTAAAGTAGATTTGCGCATAAATTATCTTCGTCCTAAAAAAAAACACTTACCTGTCTTTACGTAGTCACACCTGAAGACACGTTCATGAAATTTAAAGTATACAAACAAACAAAAAGATTAACTGAATATTAAATTAATCGTCAATAAAAACGTGATAAATATTATACATCGCGTACAGAGAACAAACCACCGTTATAGAAAATGTAAGCATAATTGATCAGTTTTCGAATAAGAAAATAATACAATAATATCATTAAAAAGAAAATAACGTGCGACATTGGACGCTTGCTCACGAATGGCATAGAATTTATAATTTCCGTAGTCCCGGGGGAGGGCTACGGCGCAGGTCTGGGAGATGGCGGGGTTGTAAATCAATAACGTTCAACAGGTACTGGGAATGGGTGGGCGGGTGAGACGGAAAGAGGGGACGCAATTCCTGGATGCAAGCCCGGGGATTGCGTCGTTAGCTTAAATATAGAATTCATCTGGGAAAAATACTTAGAAAAGAGTTGCGCAGTTTCCTTTTTTAGATATAAAAAAAAAATTTAATGCTCGAAGGTAAAAACACTTCTCGAATATTCAAATACTACAAGTTTCCGGAAAAATCACTGTGATTAATTCATAAAACATCCGCGAGATGGCGCTCTATGAATGTACAGCGCCACCTGATGGAATATGAAGTAACGTGTACGTTGATGTTCATAAAACATAAGAACGAAAGATGGCGCTGTTTCAATAGTTCATTTTGTGTAGCTCTTGCGTGCGTATGATTTTATATTAACCTTTGATTATGCGTATGTATATATCATATTCATATAGTTATTTCAAAATTCTTACAAATAAATCAAAAAGGCAATATCAGTAAAATATGATACAAATAATAAAGCTAATTAAGTTATTATTAGAGACTAGCTGTCGGCCGCGACTCCGTCCACGTGTTTTCTTTTTCTAAAATTAAAGTATTTTTCTAAAACAAACGTAGCCTAAGATACGCCTTTTACATCAGCTACCCGCCAATAAAAGTCCGTCCAAATCAGTCGAGCCATTTCAGAGATTAACCGGAACAACAGACAGACAGAAGACACCCCAATTTTATTATATGTATAGATGAGATTTTTCAGTATTTAGATAGAAATATCGTATTATCAATAGTCAGTACATACGAGTACATTAAGCATCTAAAGGACATTACTATTTGAGAGCAAATATAAAACTCTGGTATTTATTAACATTTTCTTTGTTTATCACCATCAGCTCACTATACGTTCCCACTGAGGGACTCAGAGCCTACCCTAAGTAAGGGGTGACTAGGCCCTAGTCAACTACGCTGGCCCAATGAGGGTTGACTTCACACATATCTTTGAATTTCTTCTCCGATATGTGCAACTTGCATCACGATGTTTTCCTTCACCGAAAGAACGTGGTATAAATGTACATATGAAATTTCGAAAATTGTCAAACACATTGGTACATGGCGGGATTAGAACCCAGGACCTGCAGATTACAAGTCAAGTATTTAACCCCTGAGCCACCGACGCTCTGTTATACAAAAGTATAAAATACAGAAACGAAATAATCAACATTAACACGTTATAATTCTACAGCTTACATTTTACAATTATATAGATGAATATAACATATTGTGAGTGTAGAGCTTTCGGTAGCTATAAATAACTCGCGATTTCCTCCCTATTGGCAGTTCGACTGCGCAACTCAGACGAGGCTATAAATCAATAAACTTTCTAGACGCTTCCGTCACGCCGGTCCGAGGTAAAAACACGATAACAAAATATACGAATTTAATTGGTTTATTTTCTATAGACAATGGATCAAATAAATTTTTATAATGACTTAAAGATATTGAATAATCGTTATATATTTACTTAAAATTACATTTATAAATAAATGTAATAAAAAATAAGTTGTAATGGTTCAATTTACAAAACACCCTTGAATTTGCATTTATGTGACTAATAATAATTATATAATAATAAATTAAATATGTAATTAGGTAAATACCGAAAAGAAATGTCTTCTTTTATAATTAAATAATAATATGTTGTTTCATTTATATCAATGATTTAATATTTTTTATAATCAAAACCCCTTCTGCTTGCTTAATCATTTGCTACGGCGTAGAGCGCATCTACGCCGTCCGTAGATATAGAGTTGTTCAAAGAAATGGTACGTTGACGACGATCCAACTCAAAACTCAGTGCTATGGTGAAGTAATAAGACTTTGTTTATTCTTTTCAATGCCAAAGTATTTAAGAGAGTTATGTTAGTGATACGATAATAAATTCTTGTTTTAATTACTTTTTTTTATTTGCCTAAATGCTTGAATGTGCAATAATCAAGTCAAGTAATGCGTTATTAAATAAAAAAAAAGGTTTGATCGTTTTTTATATAATTCTAAAATATTCGTAATGGGAATATTATATTTAAAAACACATGTAACGTTATCAGTGAAACTGAGTCACTGTTTGCTGTCACTGTTTAATAAGGCATTTACAGCTTCACCGGGCTTAAGGTGGGCGAGTGCAGATGGCGCTTAGCCTAGACCTCGTTCTACGAGTTACTAAGCTCGAGAGTTCCCACAGGGGCCTCGGCTCGGGATAACTAAAGAGTTAGACCTAATCCTACACTGTCTAGTATTTTGAAACCTGATATTTATACAAAAGGAGAAAAAGTGTTGCGTCATGCTGCCCACGGCGTCTTTGTCATACTTAATATTTTTAATGTGTAGATCAAAAACCGCTATATGACGTGTAGTGTAGTGACGTCATATACGACGTGTATATGTGACGTCGACACTGAAGACGCTATGACAGGTTATGGTAATTTCGAGGTACTTTGACATTTATTTTTCCAACACGAAATACACAATTTTAGTTTAATTTTTACAAAATATATAATTAACATTAAACAATCATTGCTTTATTGATATTTATTTTTTTAAGTTGGTACACAAACCTGTCGTTTTATCTGTGCTTTTTTAAAGATATATATATATATATATGTATAATTATTACGACAATGGAGTCTACTGAAATTGGATAAGATGTCAAGTGCAAAACTTAGCTTAGTTTTAAAACGGGCGTTGTTTCTAGACTGTTCTGGCATCGTTACATATATATGTAAATGATAACAAGGGGGTAGGGGTGGGGGATTCGTCGCTTCATTTTATGTCCATTTTATCACGCATAATTTAAGAAATCTGAATACAAACTGTGATACGAACTTTATAAAAAAACAAATAAGAAAACTGATACAATTACAGATAATTCAAACTCAGTTAAGTAAAAAAATAAAAGTAAAATAAATACCTTTACAAATACTGGGTTTCATGTAACGATAACTTGCCAGTAATATAGGATTCGCCACCTTACAAAAAAAATAATTGAAATAAAAAAAGAACAAAAAAGAGAGAGAAATTATAATGCCACGACACAAAGACTTACCTGCAATCGAATCAAGCTGGCGATGATGATGATCAGCGCAACTGCAAGGTACATGCACTTGTTTTTGAAAAACTTTTTAAATTATAAAAAATACATAGAAAGCTACAGTCGATTGTTCGGGTGTGGGTCCGCCGGGCAAATGGACGTTTTCCAGTGGTAGCTTGCAATCGATATCTCCACGCATGCGCTGTACTGTAACTACGCAGTAGTTCGGCGATAAATTACATTTTCAGCATTCAAATCACGTACTTGAGTGATTCGTTTAAAGCCCACATTTCCATACTCGAATTGTAGCTTGAATTCTATTTTACATAGTTAGCATATATTTTTCTACCCATAAAGCTATAAGCTAAGTATAGAGATCGTCTGGGTTAACTATTATTAGTGCTATGCAAATCGACTTTATATCATTCTTAAATCTTATCCTAATCCTAACTGCATTGTTCACTTTTTATTGTACTTTTTGGTAATCAATGCTTTAGAGAGTAAAGACGGGAAGGGTTTGACTCACAGAAGATCATTTTTATAAGTTTAAAATTTTAAGAACGAATCGACTGCATTGACAAGCTTTAAGGCAAGTCAATATTATGTGAGGTTGCTTATTAAAATACTCCACAGCCACGCCTGATATTGTAAGTAGTTTTAATCTAAAAATGCAATGTTGTCTCTCTAGATTACTTCTGTAAACAGTTCCTTTATAAAAGTGGCAAATCTAGTTCGAAACGACCGGAAACCCTGGTAAACTGTAAAATAAAATTGAAATCATGAAATCTAGTAAATTTTTTCTTGACGGTTCTTTTCAACATCTATGAGTAATAACTACTACCTGGCAACACAATGTGACAATTGTCTCGTTGACAGTTCACGTCAGTGTTGGTTGTCTTTGATGTTGAAATTGTGGTTTGAATTTGTATTACAGTTTGTGTTTATATTTTCAAAATTATTTTTTATGCAGTCGCAAGAAATAGCTAAGATTGCAAATCAAAGGGCCTAAAGGTAAAGCCAAATTTAAACCTATGGTGTTAAATATCTATATTTTTTAATAAAAAAACAACATAAATTTAAAAATATTTTTTTTGTTTTAACTGATGTTATTATTAATTTGAATGTTTAATATTTCAGGAATTCGAAATAAATACATGTATTATGTTATTAACTATATCTCACGATATGGAATACCGGTGTAAAAAGGGAGTGAGTTCGGATATCAAAGCAATTGAAAATGTTTGGGAAAGTAGTAGACAGTCCAGAACCTCAGTAGGAAAACGGGTAGTGACAGAGTTAAAGTTATAACAAGATAAAAGGTAAGCCAACAAAAGTGTATTTTAATAACAATTTTTGCATAATAAAAGTAATAGAATAAAGAATTTGCTATTTATTTTACATCATGATGATGCTCATGCTTTGATCCTATCTTAAAACCTATATTTTTAATTGCATCTCACTTAAATTTCAATGACTGTTTGAAAAGGTAAATAATATTTACAGTAGCAAATATTGTATAATATGATGATGATAAGTTCAAATATGTACCTCCATGTGTGTTAACGGTGGTCCTGTAAAATAATAAAACACATCTAAATTATGCCCTAATAAAATAACAATTGCAACATGTTATAGCAGTAAGTATAGGGTAGTTAGCCAGGATCATTGATTTTGACTAATGTACTTACTACTATATTGTATTGGTATTAGGCTCTACGGTTTCTACAACTCCATAACTTGCAAGTATTTTGTGTGAGAACAGGACATGGATCAATTCAGCCAACCCCTTAATGTTATTGGTGACCTCTGAAAGTGATCTCGGTGAGCTGAGCTACCTAACCTTATAGTTGGACAGTGCTGGGGAGTGTTTTATGTGGCACTCCGTTTCCTCTTCCTCCAAATTAGCTCTGCATAGATGACTCTTGGTAATATCCATATTATACAGGTGTTTGTTAAAGAGGCCATAGTCTGTAGGGGCTGCTACAAATATTATGGTTTGCGTAGCTCAAGTATCTTATTTAAGGTCTCCTTATTGATTATTGGTAGAGCTTCTTTAGTCTATCCTACTTTATTGGTAAAATATGAGTCTGAATACAAATATGTTCTATGTCCTAAGTAACTATTTAACCAAGTCCAATACCCAAAGTGGGCCTTGGCCATAGCTATATGGTTTTTATTTATTTATTGTTTTTATTTAATTACAGATGGAAAAATGACA
Source organism: Papilio bianor (assembly GCA_011763625.2). Classification (NCBI taxonomy): domain Eukaryota; kingdom Metazoa; phylum Arthropoda; class Insecta; order Lepidoptera; family Papilionidae; genus Papilio; species Papilio bianor. Next base: position 1,970,413 of record JAAOEG020000030.1, on the reverse strand, counting down.
CAAGCCAGAGAGAATTGACACTAAGGTGACCATTAACAATGGCAGGGACAAACAAAACATGCAGAAACACAAGAGAAAGATGATTGTGGAAAATGTTGACACTAAAGAATTAATTGTCATTATCAGCCTACTATACCAGGGTACTAACTGAGGGGACTAGGCCATAGTCCACCATTCTGGTCCAGTGCGGGTTGGTTGACTTCACACACATCTTTGAATTTCTTCTCTGATATGTGCAGGTTGTATTATATTATAAAGAAAGCATTGTATGCTTTCCTTCACTGTAAGAATGTTGGAAAATCGAAAAACAAATTGGTACATGGCAGGATTTGAACACAGGACAAATTTCAAGTCAAGTTCTTAAATACTGAGTAACTAACGCCCTAACAAAAAAATTTGGTACATTGTAATTGTAGTTGTTCATAGTGATTTTGTTTGGTAGACAATGTGCCATACAATATGTCTCTATTGATAGATGTGTCCTGTTACTGTCAAAGAAACTCTTGACATATGAAGAAAATTTTCTTAAAAAAATACTTGATAAGTTAAACCGCTGAGAAATGCTCATAAAATAATTGATAAAGTCACATAGATTTGAACTAAAACAACATCACTTTGAGAAATGATGCCTGTGAATGTAGTTTTAGCAATGCAACCCAGGTAAAAGCAGTTGAGGGCAGCGCTAAGTCTCCCAATAAATTGAAAATGGTATGTACACTCGAGCAAGTTCTATGAACCGTATATGTTTACGTAAGATTTAACTCAATGTTAAAATATAAATAAAGGCATCAATGATTTGTTGCAAAATAATGGCACTGGTCGTGGACCAAGCAGCAGGATGGGGTTAACTGCGATGGTGGGAGATGTGGCGGTGCTAGCCTTTGATGTTGAGGATCAAGGTTTCAATCAGCTTCGACAGTACAAATCGGGCCATAACAATACTGACTTAAAATTGGTTACATTTTATTATTTTTTATATATTATAAGGTGGCAAACGAGCAAGCGACCACCGAAATCGCTGAAATAGCGAAGCGACCGCTGCCCATAGATATCTGCAATTGCAGATGCGTTGCCTACCTTCAATCGACGGAGGAGGAGATGTACTGAAAGATAATCCCGTTCCTATGCGTATTCTCCTCCGTCAAGTCCACTTCCCCATCCCACCCTTTCCTTGTAAGATAAGGATGGGAAGGGAA
>JAAOEG020000030.1:1944475-1955892 GCA_011763625.2 Papilio bianor | reverse complement strand
AGAGGAAATATTCTCTTTCAGTGTTTCTCCTCCTCCGTCGATTACAGGTAGGCAACGCATCTGCACTTGCGGATGTCGGATGGGCAACGGTCATTTCGCTATTTCAGTGATTTTAGGTGGCCGTTTGCTCGTTTGCCACCTTGTATTATAAAAAAAAAAAAATCATCTTGTATTATTCTTTTCCCCCACTGTGAGGTTCGGAGCCTATGTTAAATTAGCAGCAGCTAGCATGCAGATTGTATCACGATGGCTTCCTTCACCTTAAGATCCTGCAGTTATGTGCTTAACTCCTGAGTCATGAATACTTTCAATTTAGTGAATTATTGCATGTAACATAATTTCCTTTCGACGATCGAAGTTCCAAGTTACGAAAAGTACGTCATTGCAGAAAGAAAAAAACAAGATGTTTATACTAGAATTAGAAATGTACGTGTACTAGTAAAAGCAAATGTTTTATTTTCGCGTAGGTTGTGGAGTTTATTTGAGTTGGAAGAACTGCCTCAGGCGGTCTGTAATCCTTTACGTTGATTACCAACTTAAGCTGTGAGCTGACCCGTAAAGGCACGTGTGTTTGAATTAAGAATGGTTTCGAATTTAAGAGTTATAATTTTCTTTAATTAACAATTGTTTAAGACACAAACTTAGATTCAATTTATTATACTTAGTAAAGCAATTCTAATATATTACAATTAGGATTGGTGACAGGCCCGTGGCCCACCGTAAAAATTAAGCCAAAAAATTAAGGTTTATTGTTGTGCGCTGACCCTACTTGAGTTCCCATCCACTAACGTCGGGGTGATGATGATGAGTAAGATTATTACGGTCACTTCATGTCATTAAAGTAACGAAGTGGTTACCCATGTGGCATTGATGAACAACAGGATTTTTAAATAGAATAAACAGTGGTAGAGCCCGCTATAACCTCTTCGCGCAGGTGGGTCGGCTCGCACGGTGTAATACCACGACCACACAGAAGACAGGCGTGAAGTGGAAGCTATTCCGCGTTTCGTCTGATGAGTGTGCGTTCCGGAGGTCTAATACTAGTCCTCTTCCCCTTCCCACCCTTTTCTTATAAGGGTGGGAAGGGGAAGCGGATTACACGGAGGAGGGGATGCATAGGAAAAGGAAATATTCTCTTTCAATGCGTCTCCTCTTCCGTCTATTAAAGGTAGGTAACGCATCTGCAATTGCGGATGTCTATGGGTACCGCTATATCACTATTTCAGCGATTGTAGGTGGCCGCTTGCTCGTTTGCCACCTTGTAATATAAAAAAAATAGAATAAAGGAATTTTCCTTATCACCTTCTGTTTATTGTTAGAGGAAGATAGTAAACTATTCAGGTGACTCGCAAACTGTTGCGTTGAGATGACTGTTACAGTGACATTGGAGTTGGTTGACCATAGATGGCGCTTTATTTTAAAGTTACTTAAATGTGTGTACGAGCGTAATGTTCACGCCATCTGTTTGTCAGTGATATAAACTATACGAACTTTTTTATTAAAGTAAAAATTATTGAGCATAAGAAAATTTATTTCACGGAAAATTGGCTATGTTGTTTCCTAGATAGCAACTTGTAATGATGAAAGTGTAAAGTTTTTCCATAACAAGCTGTCTGGCTCGTAATTACGACCTAACAGCCGTGTCTTCAATCTGAAACATGTTCAATATTTGACACATTTCTATTTTAACTTATTAAACAGCAATAAAATATCATCATCGTATTTTTATTTGTTACAAGAAATAACTTATTTTTAAACAATATGTTAATTAGTATTATTTAAAATCAAGTGCGACCACTGAAATTAATTAATGTGCATGTTGAAGGTTTGAAAAAGCTATTTCATTATTGGTTATTAACTTGTTAAAAATTTCATTTGCATGATAAAAGCTTTTGTCCCAAGCGTACGCGTTAAATGTTAATTATATAATAACTTGTACTATTATTATATTAAAAAATATTTAGGTTCAACATAACTTCTCTGTTGACTATTATATATTTAATAATAGATGTCGCCTGTAGTACCAGTTCCTAACAAGATACTTGAGAATTGGGGATTTAAATAATTTGAAGTCTAACAATAAAAGTTTTCATTTACTAGCTTTTCCCGCGTCGTCGTCCGTACGGAATTTAAAAACCTTAGTTAGTATTCTTCCAGATTATGTTCTATATCTGTGCCTATCATCGATATCCGTTGAGCCATTCTGGAGAATGGTTCACACATCGATCCATCCAACATACGCATTTATAATTAGTAAGGTATGTAGCCTGATGAATAAAATACATTTAATGTAATACCAATATCTGTTATAGGTAATGTTTCTTAAAACATATTGCAATCTACTATTTATTTTAAACTAGCGTACGCCCTCGACTCCATCCGCGCGTTCTTTTTCAAAATAAAAGATTTTTTCAAAAATAAACGTAGCCTAAGTTACTCCTTATTACATGAGCTACCTGCCAATAAAGTCCCGTCAAAATCGGTCCAGCCATTTCATAGTTTAGCCGGAACAGACAGACAAAAAATATAAAAAAATATATTTTGGTGTATATACCGTATATACTCGTATATTCATATACATGTAGTAAAAAACGATTATTTCAATAGTACGAACATACACTGCAATTTTATTATATGTATAGTTGAAATGAGAGAACTCGCTGCTCTTACATCAATCGTATATTCTTAAGTAACGAAAAAGTTCAACATAATGTGAGCTTGAGTATTCTACTTTTATGTAACACAAGGAACAAGTTTGTAACAAATCGCTCGCACACTGTGAAGTACGGTCCGAGTTAGTTTTCCTTGTGTTAATTAATGAGGGTTCGTGAGTGACTACTCGACTTGAATTGGTACGTTTACGTATCCAGGAACCCGTTACAATTTTATTTAATTCCTTTGATGAACTCTGTTTTCTGTTAATCTATATAAAATTGTAATAAAAAAGAAAACCGAATTTCTAAAAAAAAATTCTCAAAAAAATGCAATAAAAAGTAACAAAATGACAGGAATACTCTCTAGAGAAAGAAAAAACTCTTATTTCTAGTATTATTTCAATATTGTAGAGTTATTGATATTTCGGATTCGGTATCATTCGAGGAAGATAAGTGACATTTTTATTTGAGATATCATAGATCAAGTGTTTTGCCCAAATTTCCGGTGTACTCAAAATGCAAAGTTATTTCAGAATAATATGGATATGGTTGCTTTATTGACTTACATAAGTTGATAGAGCTGTGACACATTTGATATTCTGAAAAGTATAGTGAAAAGACTGATGGTCGTATTGCGTTATTAATCTATAATATATTACAATATAGTGTATAAAGTATAGTTTAAAATAAAAGTATTGCACTAGTAACAGCGTGAGATTACACAAGATACGTTTAACTTCCCAACTAGGCCGAAATTTAGTACTTCCTTCTTTAAGGGAGTCGGTCAAAAAGCTGACCCCGCGAACTTCGTTCCTACTAAGAAGCAAAAAATGAACAGACTGATGTTTTGACTGTTATTTGTTTTTCATGAATGTCATATTTTAATACTTACCCTACTCCTGACGAAGGCAAATCCTGAAACACAATAATCGGTCCAGCCGTTTTTGAGTTATAAATAGTGTTACTAACACGGCTTTGTTTTATATATAAGAAAAAAATAGTAAAATTAATAACATTACATGATATCAAATCATGTAAAATAATTACGTGCTAGCTTTCGCCCGCGCCCGCGAGTTCTTTTTCTAAAATAAAAGATTTTTTCTAAAATAAACGTAGCCTAAGCTACTCCTTACTACATCAGCTACCTGCCTAAAAAAGTCCCGTCAAAATCGGTCCAGCCATTACAGAGATTAGCCGGAACAAACAGACAGACAGACAGACAGACAAAAATTGTAAAAAAAAAATATTTTGGTGTTAGTACCGTATATTCGTATACATGTAGAAAAAGACGGTAATTTCAATATTACAAACAGACACTCCAATTTTATTATATGTATAGATAACGTCCATTAAATAGTGGAGAAATACTGTTATTTTTGAGGTTTCTAATGTGATGTCGTAAATAATTAATTTTTTTCCGCTTACGTTACAACAAACGCAGGCTGAACCCTACGAGATTTATCTGATTTATACCCGTGTGAAGCCGGAGCAGGCCGCTAGTAGATTATACGTTCAATTAATGTTTAAATAGAATGTATTTTATGTACTAATTTTAAATGAAAATCCGTAACGACGCGTAACGTGTAGTAGGTATGACTAGATGTGCCATATTGTTTCAGGTAAACAAAGCGTCTCGCTTGTTTGTTCCACGTCTAGACTATGTAGTAATATCGCGAAAAGGGTTTTTCATTCGAAGAAAGCACTGTACCGTAATAACCCTGACTATATTTCGCTTGCATTTAAAATTGTCACAAATCGAAATGATAAAAAAAATTGCATGTTAAATTAAAATTTTACGATTTGAAATTATTTTATTTATTAAGTTTAATGTTACAACGCCTTTTGTCATTTTTAGACTCACCCCCGTAACTCAAGCGGATAGACAGAGATTATGGATTTCCATTTGAAGTACAATGCGTTTCATCTTAGTTCTAAACGCTTAGGTTATTAATCCGGTGTCGGCACCGACTAGTTTCGAACACATCGGGGGCTCTTCTTCGCCGGCGATGTTGACGTGTTATGTACTGAGGCGTCATTGGTGTTAATGATTCGGTGTCCAGTGGCACAAAGTGTATCAAATTGTATAATAAACTATAGGCATTGAAATATACTAACAAGAGGCCATCTTACTTATGTTATAAATACGAATGTTTATATGGATGTTTGTTTGTTTGTTAATTTAGGTTATTACCATGAAAAAATAATTAAACGTGCATACTTTGACGGCCGAGTGGTCGGCGCCCAGTTGGTCGTCCTAGGTTTCGCTGGAAGGATTAGGTGCTGAAAGATCTACAGGAGCTCCAAGTCCAGGACGGGGTCGGGATTGCGAGGGATCCGGAAAAGTAGAGACTTTTGTTGTCGGAGGCCAAGACCCACTTCGGGTCGATGCGTCACCCTAGATAGATAGATGAAATATTAAGACACTGTTTTAATTAAATTCTAGCTTAAACATATGTCAACCCTTTTATCTGACATTAGACATTACCAAAAATCATTATTATCCCAACTAAGGCTTCCGAAATGTAAAAAATAAAAAAATATCAACAAATAACTGCCCGCAATTGCAAAGGACGAGACGCACAGAAAGAGAAAATCTTCCCTTACTTTGCGTCCCCACTCCGTCAAATCAACTTCCCTTTCCCATCTTTTCCATATAAGAAAAACATGGGAATAGAAAAAGGATTAAAGTTTGGCCTCCGTCACGCACACTCAACAAACTAAACACGAAAGAAAATCATTTCACGCCTGTCTTTTGTGTGGTCGTGGTATTACGGGTGAACCAACCAATTCGTGTTACAGATGTTGTAGATGACGTTTACCACTGATATAACCACCAATTTCATTAAATAAGAAATTTGGTATAGTTATAAGATATAGTCTGGAGGAACACATAGACGACTACTTTTATTTATATTTTAATCCCACGCAGACGCTAGCAATAGCATTCATAGAAGTAAAGTACTGGACTCGCATCATTTGGTTTGTATATAGAAATATTTGATCTAGGATTGTTAAACGAGTGTAAATTTTAACCTTATTTTATTAACATAGTGAAGAGACTTTTGAAGCGAATACGCAAGAAATGCAATAAAATACAATTCAATTAGATATCTTCTTGAACCATATACACAACAACAACATCAGCTCACTATACGTCCCCACCGAGGGGCTCGGAGCATACCCCAAGTTATGGGTGACTAGGCCTTAGTCAACCACGCTGGCCCAGTGCGTGTTGGTTGACTTCACACACTTCTTTGAATTTCTTGTCCGATATGTGCAGGTTGCATCACGATGTTTTCCTTCACCGTAAGAACGTCGGTTAAATGTATGTACATATGCTATTCGAAATTCGAAAAACACATTGGTACATGGCGGGATTCGACCCTGGACATGAAGATTGCAAGGCAAATGCTTAGCCCCTGAGCCACCGACGCTCATATGTATGCTACTTAATAATATTATTATTATAAAAAACGAAGCTTAGATGGGATCTCCCAAGTATTCCGGCCGTAGGTTTAGCAAACTTTGTGGCGACCCCACGTGCGTGGGAGGCCAGGAAGATTATGGAATCCCGCCTTATCGTGACAGTGTGGATTTAGTAGCTGTGGTTTGGTCCGCTATGGCGAAGCTAACAGCTAAGCTAAATTCAGTTTAATTACTTATTGAAGTTAAGATTATCATTAAAAATATTATATAAACATATACCTGTGAAGTAAATACCATTAGAGTTTGGTATCAACAAATCTTTCTACAGTCTCTATTAAAACTTTTAATAAGCTTCCCTTTTTTCAAAGAAAAGCGAGAAAAGAAAAGTTGCCTGGAGGTGATTAAATGTAAATTAACTTTCACAACGTTTGTACCAACAGATAGCACTTTATTACTTGGAATTATCTAAATAAATAAATATTTTTTTTTAGATTTCCATGTGTATAGCTTTTCCAAGGCGCAATTCTCTTTTAATTTAATGGAAATTTTGTGTATAACCGTGCGTTTCCACTACCATTTTCACTAAAACATTGATATGAAAATGTATTGCTTTCTCACGTTTTTAAAGGAGAATGAGTGGGATGAATAAAACATGTTCACATTTTGGCAATGGAAACTTTAGATTTGTTTGAGAAATTATTTTTGCCGAATCTCAATTAATGGTGACTAATGAAAGCTTTTATTAAGTAGTCTATTTAAAGCATGGTGTATGCTTATGAATTTGAATAAAACTCTATACAAATATTTTATCAGAAAAAATCAGAAAATGTACAAATTATTCATGAATTTATTTCTCCTTCTTTCTTAAGTCTGACATATTCGGCACAACAATGGCATTGTATGAATTATTTATGAGTTATTCATATCACACGTTATGTTCTGCTAGGAGAATAATTTCCAACTGTTTATTGTCATCAAAAAGCATGTTAAGTGTTAACGCATTAGAATGTTTTGTCAGATTTTACATATGCTTGTTTTAAATAATTTATTTAGATTTGCTCGCGATTCCGTTCGCGCGGAATCAAAAATCTCAGCAAGTAGTGTTGTCGCCCTCATTTCCGGTGTACCCAAAATGCAAAGGTATTGCAGAATAACATGGATACTGTTGCTTTATTGACTTATATTATATAAACAATTGATAGCGATGTGACACAGTTGTATTCCCAACAAGTATAATGATAAGGTCTCTCTTGCTGATGGTCGTATTCCCTTATTACTCCAGCATAGTGAGTACAGTATAGTTTAAAGTCAAAGTATTGTACTATTAACAGCGGTATATTTCAACAGCCTATGTATTCTTCTAATATTTGAGGCAAATTTAATCGAGATCTATTAAGCCGCAGATACCCTCAAACAAACAGCCACCCATATAACCAATAGCCAACCAACCACCGCAATCGCCAACCAACCGCAAAACCACAAATTGATATCACTAAACATGCTACCAGTATGACTACTTTATTATTATCTAGCTGTCGCTCGTGACTCCGTTTGCGCGGAATTAAAATAAAACTATACAAGACTATGTTCTATATATGTGCTAAATTTCAGTAAGATATGTTAAACCATTGCGGAATTATCGAGTAAATGTGCAAATAACAAAAACCTATGTGTTCATCGGAAACCGTAACTATATATTTCCGAGATAAAAAGTAGCCAATGTGTTCTTCCAAACTATCCTCTAGATTCTCAGAATATCCTCTCCTTCCCCCGTTAGATTATCGTAAAATCTTAATAATTTAGATGGATGGATGGATGGCTTTTTCTTAGAGTTTGTAGCGTAAAAGGCTGAATGGATTAAATCGCGAATAGTTACGGTTCCCGAGGGAAACGTGGATTTATCTTATTTACTCGATAATTCCGCAACGGTTCAATGTATCTTAGTGTAATTTTGCACAGATAATGAATATAATCTGGACTAAACCATTGGATACTTAGTTTTATTCTAACTGCGCGTAGATGGAGTCACGGGGGACAGCTAGTATAAAATAAGTATAAAAATTAATTTAAATAAAACCATATTAATGGTAGCTGTAGACCAAGCCTAGATGATAGCTTATAAAAAACTATAAAAATAAAATCAAAAGAGTTTTTAGAAAACAAATGACGAATTCAATTAAAACAAGATACGTTTAGAATTAATTAGGAACTGTCGCTGGAGCAGGTCAGGTTGCAAAGGAAATGAAGTCGCTTCTACAAACATGCCCGCTTTGTGACTTAAAGCGAAGTCTACAGCACTTAAGAGAGATCTAATAAAACTATTAGTTACATTTGTTTAAAATTCTACTTCAAAAGACTCATAATAAACAAAGTACATTCGCTCCGAAGCGACTTCATAACAAATTTAATAAATATATGGAACTGCTTGTCACGTAATTTTCCAATACATTTTGACATATTTTGTCGATTCTGGCGACATCGCCCATCGTATCTTACTTGTTCGACGGGCTCAGAGGTAGTAGAGAAATTAATATTCGATTAGTAGAATCGAGAAAATGTGTCAAAATGTATAGAAAAATTACGTGACAATGTGACACATCGAAAGTTATTGTCAGTTCCATACATTTTAAAGAAAGAAAGGAAGAAGAAAGAAAATCATTTATTCAAAAGAAAAGGTGTTCATTCGGCTATTGCTGCGACGGGTACCACAGCGCCGGTTTTTAATGAACCCTAAAATTATAAGAACACGTCAGTTACCGAAAAGGAAAATGAAAACAATAACAAGTATTAAAAATTACACTCAGTCACACTTAGACTTAGACTAAGAAAATTAGTAGTAAAATTAAAATTAAAACTGTAACAAAAAAAAACAATAAAAAAATCTTAAAACCAAAAAAAAACAAAAAAAAAGAAAATAAGGAAAATCGAATACAATTTTAAAATGTTAATTTTAAATTTTAGAAATTCTTCATGGAATCGCTGCATAGCGAATGCACTTTGTCTAGGGGGCTGATTAGTATTCTGACTTCGAAAGTCGTTAGGATTTACTCAAGCATTTGTTTAAAAGTTTAACATTTACATTCTATATTTATAAATAAAGCTTTGAATGGATGTAAAGAAGAAACATAAACTACTGGAGCGGTTTTAAAAATCTTTCACTATTAGAATGTTAAATTATAGCTTAACAAAGCGCGATGCCGTGACATGGCATGACATATAAAGATATATTTCATACATCGTCTCATATTAAATTTGGATTGCTTAGGGACGTCGAACGTTCAGTAATTGCTCCCTGCAGATTAATTACTACAGCGCAGCGTAAAACATTTTCTTAGACACCCTAACATGAGACTAATTACCAATTAAACTATCTTAATACACGTATCCTTCTAAGTTTTCATGGATTACGTTTACTTACTCTGTACGACTTACACAATTAAAAACACAATTTTTTTTTATATTGCAAGGTGGCAAACGAGCAAGCGGCCACCTGAATTCGCTAAAATAGCGAAGCGACCACTACCCAAAGACATCCGCTACTGCGTCTTCGGGTAGTGGTCGGAGTAGTAGTAGGTGACGGAGAAGGAGACACACAAAAAGAGTATAACCCCCCTTCCTATGCGTTCCCTCCTCCGGCAAATCCATTTTCCCTTCCCATCCTTTCCTTCTAAGACAAGTGTGGGAAGGAAGGTGGATTACAACAAAGCCTACGGCACCACATTAATCGGACGAAACCCGGAATTGCTTCCACTTCACACCTGTCTTCTGTGTGGTTGTGGTATTACACCGGGCGAGCCGGCCGTTGTTGCTGGCGTCTACTACTGTAACAATAAGGGGGACCATCTCATGACTCTGGGTGCGGCAGTAATGTATAATCTGACCAGGAAAATAGAAAGTGAATGTAACTGTGGTAAATGCTAGCAACTAGAATTGGCCTGCTCCCCTTGTGTAATCCCACGACCACAAAGAAGACACGCCCAAGTGGAACTCGTTCCGTATTTCGCCTGATGAGAGTTTCGGAGGGGTAATATTTTTTTAGGCCTTTTCCCGTACCACGCTTTTCTTATAAAGATAGTATGGGAATTGAAAGTGGATTTAAGACAGGGATGGAGACGCATATGAAGGGGAAACTTTACTTTTTCTGAGCGTCTCCTCCCCCATACATTAAAGGTAGGCAACGCACCCGCAATTACGGATATTTACGGGCAGCGGTCGCTTCGCTATTTCGGCGTAATCACGTGGCCGTTTGCTCGTTTGCCACCTAATTATACAAAACTATATGCCTTAATCACTTATGTTACAAATAATTGTAATGCAGATTTTTTTTAAGACTTAAGTTATAAACAGTTGGCGCTAAAGATAAGAGCTGCTGACAAAATTTCATCCAAACAATCTCTGCGGTTTGATTATACAGTGAGTGTTATTGTAAAGAGAGGTTCTCGTTGAAGTTTAATTAAACAAGGCTCAGTCAGCCCAAGCCCGAGTGGAACGCCACGCACACAGCAATGGACTCCTACAAATTTTAATTAATTGTTAAGACACATTGTTATTGCAGCACTATTTCAATTTGTACTCCATTTTATAGTGTTGTACAGAATTCTATAATATATTTTTGGTTTATACCTTTAAACTATAGGACAGATTATAATTTAACTTTTGTAAGATGTTCTGAGGATCCCAAAGATTTGGACTATTAACAAAGAACATTTATTTCACACACTTGACTCAATGTATCTGAGGAGGTTTTTTAGGACGAACAATTATGTTTTGTAAATTTTGAATGCCTCTATACCTCAACCGTTTACAGTTTAATTGGCTTAATCGATATCTGATTTTATTATAATATACTTTAATTTTAATTAAGAGACCAGAGACTTGAGACCTGTTCACCAACTGGACCACCAAAATTTCGGATGAAAGGAGAATGAACTGGCTTGGAGAATGATTTGGCTGAGATGCGTATGTTAAGATGGATGTGTGGTTTGACAAGAAAGGATAGGGTTAAGAATGTGTATATTAGAGGAAGTTTGAAAGTAGAACCAATGATAGAGAATTTGAGAAGCAACAGCTTAGCGTGGTATGGACATATGCGGAGAGATGACGATCATATAAATAAGAAAGTAATGATATTAAATGTGGATGGCTATAAAGGTAGAGGAAGACCGTAAATATGGATGGATTCTGTGAAAAAGGATATGCGTAAAAAAGTGGTAGAGCCCGCTTTAACATCTTCGCACAAATGGGCCGGCTCACCCGGTGGAATACCACGACCACACAGAAGACAGGCGTGAAGTGGAAGCTATTCCGCGTTTCGTCTGATGAGTGTGGTGCCGGAGG
>JAAOEG020000030.1:1209567-1223691 GCA_011763625.2 Papilio bianor | reverse complement strand
TCAACAAAGTGCGTAACTCTTCAATCGCCCCGGGCACGCTGGTGCGAGTGCGGCGCGGTCGCGAGGTGCCGGCAGACCTCGTGCTGCTATGCGCCGCGGATGGCGCCGGCAAGTGCTACGTCACCACTGCCAACTTGGACGGCGAGACCAATCTGAAGAGTCTAAGAGTACCGCCGCCTCTGGTCGGATATACACCCGGTAACATTCTTTGTCAATCGGTACCTTCGGTATTATACTAGTTTACCTGATTGACCCTATATCTCAGGGATTTAAAATGTTTGTATAGCCAGTAAAAGCTATTCGTCTAATAACTATATATGGTTAATTCCCCGATATTTCTTAATATTAGTACACCGTAGCAATTTTTGAATGGGAAACTAAATCATTTAATTTCAACACAATGGTTGTAATCAAAACTTCAAGATTTTACGATTGGGTTCAATATCGTCAGGTTAGATGATTGTATATCTCAACACTTTTCTTCGTTATCTTACCCACCGTGATTGTTGTCTCCGGAAATTGGACCTGTCTTTTCCTTTTGCTTTAGATATCCTACCACATGGCATGCGAATAGAGGTACCGCATCCTGTGGCAGACTTGTACACGTTTTACGGCCGGCTGGAAATCCCTGGGCAGGACAGCCTGGCGCTCAGCACCGACAACCTTATGCTGAGGGGTTCCAGGGTCAAGAACACCGAGTGGGCGATAGGATGCGCGGTGTACACGGGTAACTCTATGACATGTTTAGTCTTCTTCAAACGTCTACGATTTCTTTTAACAAAAAGTTGGCGTTATGTTCTTCTTCTTTACTGACGTAGTTATTATTACGATAAATTATCTTTTTTGTAATCTCTTGCTTTGGAACGAAGAAAGAAGAACTTCTAAATTGAAATTAAGCGCGTATTGAAATCATGATAACAAACATGTAGATAATATAATACAGTTGATTTGCGCACGTTCGTTTTTTACTAAATTGGAAAACCGTTCATTTTATCTTTTTTTATCAATATTACGTCGACCTTGATTTTAAAAACACGCTGAAAACAATGTTCTTCATTTTTACCAGCCTTGGTTAGTATTTCCTTACTTTCCTTATCCTCCTCTCCTTCATCCTCCTTTCCTTTCCCAGTTGGAATTGGGACTGTTCATTTATCCTTATATTATGCGTCAAAGACAGTCTGCCTTTTGACATTAATCAAAATTGTTTCAGGAGAAGAAACAAAATTAGCTTTAAATTCCAAGTATACTGGCAACAAATTTTCGTCATGCGAATCAGCAGTCAACAGTTTTCTGATGGTTTTTATCTTGTTATTACTGTTCGAAATATCGATATCGATGGTGTTCAAAGTAATTATCGAGAAGAGACATCCCGAGAAAGACGTGTACTTAGGGCCAGGGACAAAGTACCCGCCGTCAGTCGGAGCTGTGCTGCAAGATTTATTCTCCTTTCTACTGTTATACTACTACATCATACCAATGTCGCTATATGTCACCATCGAGCTGTACAAATTTATAGGTAAGACAGAATAACCAATAATAAACACTCATGCTAATAAGGGGCGCTCAAAAAGCGAGCGTATCACCTTCTCAAAGACCGGCAACGCATCTGCGGTTCCCCTGGTATTGTGGATGTCTATGGGCGTCGATGATCACCTCGGTGATCACGCTCCTCGTTTGCCCCCTTCTTTTATAAAAAAGGGGCCGTTCAATTATTACGTAAGCAGATTTATAAAAGTTTTTGACCCCTTCCTCCGCCATGTAATCAAAAGTGAGCTAAAATCTCACCCCCCCTCGCATACTACCGTGAGCATGGGTATATATATGCATTTTTCTTTTAATGTATTCTGGTGTTTTACAGTTTCGTTTCAAGAGCAGCGGTTGTAATTCTGGAAAGAATAATTAGGGTTAGGATAGGCACACAGAGTTTCAATTATACAATATAAAATGTTAATCCTTATTACCTACTATATACGTACCTATGTAGTATAAATTTAGTGTTCATCGGACAGAGAATAACCTCCCTAACGGGGAATCCCTGAAGAGTTTTTTTTTCAAGTACAGAAATGTATTATTATTTGAAAAACTTGTGATGACGTGGTCACCATCTACGAGTATAATCCCAACCCCATTTCATAAAAAATAAGCAAAGAAGAAACCCCTCCACACACCTATAGTGCCTACGTAATGTAACTACGGCCCCTAAAAAGTACGTCCGCAAAAGCGTAGTCAGATATAAGGGGTTTAACAAGTTTATATTTTTTCGATAAAAACCTCTAACACCTGTGATATATCTTATCGTGCAAAAGTTTGATATGATGTGATTATTTAAAAGAGAACAATAGCCTTGCATCACTCAAAAATCATTCGGTTATCACTTATCCTACTTGTCTCAGTCAAGTCTATTATTATTTTTTAACAGTGATAGAGCCCGCTTTAACATCTTCGCACGAATGGGCCTGCTCGCCTGTTGTAATACCATGACCACAGAGAAGACAGGCGTCAAGTGGAAAAAATTCCGCGTTTCGTCTGATGAGTGTGCGTTCCGAAGGCCTAATACTACTCCCCTTCCCCTTCCCCTACCCACTCTTTTCTTGTAAGGAAGGTTGAGAAGGGGAAGTGGATTTCATGGAGGAGAGGACGCATAGGAAGAGGAAACATTGTCTTCAGTGCGTCTCCTCCTCCGTCAATTAAAGGTAGGCAACGCATCTGCAATTGCGGATATCTATGGGCAGTGGTCACTTCGCTGTTGTAGTGGTTTTCGGTGGCCGCTTGCTCGTTTGTCATCTTGTAATATAAAAAAAATACAGAAACCGCCTTTTTGCACAAGTAATCTGAACACCTAAACTAAACTATCCATAAAATACCTAATAATCCTCGACCTCGACCGTTTATCATTGGCGTACATTCCATTATTATAGGAAAAGAAACCAACGTTCTTTCCATTCTAAAATAATTCCTAAAAAGTCATTGTTTAGGTGCATTATTCATTGGCTGGGATGAGGAGCTCCGCTGTGAGGAGACAGGTCGGCCTGCCATCGCCAACACCTCTGACCTTAATGAGGAGCTTGGACAAGTCGAGGTATTATTCTCAGACAAGACAGGCACGCTTACCAAGAACCTCATGGTGTTCAAAGCTTGCTCCATTGGAGGACGAGTGTATGAGGAGAAGGATAATAGACTTTACGATATTGAAAGATTTGATGAACCGGTTGACACGTTTCAGGTCCGTAATCAATCAATCAATGATAATAAACTTATGTTTACTATGTCTGAGACATTACTCATGTAAATAGAAAAACTTTGGTTTCTTATTTAATTTATGAAAATATACGAGTATAATTCTCTCGATCTTTAGTGACAACCTTCTATTTCAGACAGATATTAAATTTTTCTTCACAATCCTCGCTCTTTGTCATTCTGTGCAAATATCTAGCGAAGACATGAAGAAACTTAGCGCAAGGTTATCTGGAAATGGTAACATGCAACTTATGAATTTCTTCCGAAGGAAAAAACTAAATAGAGGGACGATTGGTAACAATAACACGAATGAGAATAAGCCTGGTGTATTAAATACTATAGCGTGGAAGAGTCTTTTGAGAGATACTGGTAGCAAAATGGATTACCAGGCCAGCAGCCCCGACGAAAAGGCTCTAGTAGAAGCGGCTGATAGAGTCGGAGTAACATTCCTAGGTGAAGAAGGAAACAATTTGGTTATAAAAGTCGGCGAAGATACGGAAATGTATGAGCGGCTGCAACTTATTGAATTTACATCAGAACGTAAACGAATGTCGGTCATAGTTAGAGATAAAAATGGCAAGGTAAGTGAGAGACTAGTGAATTAACTTTATGCAAACAAGATATTAGATTTAATTAAGGAGAAAGTTCGAAAATGTTTCAGATTTGGCTATTTTGTAAAGGCGCGGAGAGTTCAGTGTTCCCTATCTGTAAGGACACGGTAATGATCGAAGAGACGAATCGTGACATAAACGCATTTGCAAATAGGGGATTAAGGACTTTAGCGATAGCGTATAGAGAAATACCATATGAAGAATACGCCAAGGTGACGGAAGGTAAGTTTTCGTAGAAAAGTATCCAGCATATATTGAAAAAAATGCTTCTAGAAACTTGACAAATTTATTTTTGGCAGCTATAAAGCGTATAGACGGTAAGAGTGCCTCAGCGCTGCAGCAAGTGACACTGCAGTACCGCGTGTTGGAGCACCAGCTTACCTTGGTGGGGGCAACTGCCGTGGAAGACTGTCTGCAGGACGACGTCTCCGACACCCTGGCCTCTCTACGCCGCGCCGGCATCAAGACCTGGGTCCTCACGGGGGATAAAGTATGATCAACTAGTCAGGTCTCTCAAAAGAAATACTCTGCCTTTAAAACGAAAATTGGACCTACAATTGACTTATTGAAATTCTAGCGATTGCTCTACTTTTTGCCAAACATCTGGTTTTAATATGGACAGTGGCTTTACATGTCGTTTTTGATCGATCATTATTGTCTTTGATACCGGCCTCTCTAGCCCTCTTTCTTCAAAATCACTGCATTATTGATAAGATATAATTAATATTGATAATACTTCAGCGTCACAGATTTTTTTTCATCCAAAACGGAAATTAAAGATTTGTTTTTGCAAAAAAAAATGTTAGGAAACAACTGTAGTAAATTGTTTATTAAAAGTCTTATTGTACGAGCGTTAACACCATAATACAGCCCTGAGCGAAAATAAAGGGTGGGATAAGAAAGTTTAAATATCTCGAAAGATAAAGACGCTAGCTAACTGAAATAAATTATGCATGTTAGACAATTAAATATCCTTAAAATAAAATAAAATATGCTTATTAACTTAATTATATTTCATTAAAAAACATAAACTTAAACGAAAAAGGATATCTTACGTAAACTTGGATAATACAGTATTTTTCATTAATTTTTTTTTTTTTAGATTTTAGTACTTAGTGTTGCCACGTACTAAATACTAAAATCTAGATCTAACCTTTTCACTCGTAGTCCTGGTGACCAATAAAATAGTAACTACTCATGTATTTCTTTATTAATTCTTTACTTTTAGGTAGAAACAGCAATAAATGTAGCACAATCTTGCAGCCATATATCAGAGAACGACAGGCGAATGTTCCTTATTGGAGTGAAGGATGAAGTAGCACTTCAGGCACACCTCGAGGAGTGCCAGCGGACGATACTGGAGCCCAGCTACCGAGACCTGACACTGATCGTGGATGGCACCAGCATGAGCTGCATACTGGACACGCCAGCCGCGCCCACCTTCGTTGACGTGTCCTTGAAGTGTAACGCCGTGCTGTGCTGCAGACTCTCCCCTATACAGAAAGCTAAGGTTAATACAATGATACCTTAAAAATTCGTGCTGAGGCCTTAAATTAATCTCCGTTACCTTTTCATGCTTTCCTTGTAAGGAAAATTGGAAGGGGAAATTTAGTTGATGAAGGAAGGCACGCATAGTATGTGTAAGTTCTTTCTGTGCAATCCTTTCTCCATCGATTAGAGGTAGAAAACGTCACTGTAATTGCGGATGTGTATGGGCCGCGGTTGCTTCGCTATTTCGGCGCAACCAAATCTCATGATAGTTTCCCATGCTATAAATTATTTTAAAAATATAAGTAAATACTATTTTGAGTATTTTCTTTGTCTTATAGAACGTAACTTTTATTCCTAAGCCTATAAGTTTGATTTACTAAAGGAAATTTTTATTTAGGACTGAATTTGGTTTGTGTTGTTTTGTTGCAGATAGTAAAACTAATAAAATACAGTCCGGAGAGGCCGGTGACGGCGGCCATCGGGGATGGTGCCAACGACATCTCCATGATACAGGAGGCGCACGTCGGCTTCGGCATCTTCGGCAAAGAGGGACACCAAGCTGCTAGGTATCATTTTTTCACCATTTACACATTAACCCTTTGAGTGCCAATTTATTTAAAAGTTTTTAACACATTGAATGTACTTAATTTTACTGTAATTTTAAACAGTGGTAGAGCCCGCTTTAACATCTTCGCACGAATGGGTCGGCTCGCCCGGTGTAATACCTCGTGGTATTACACACAGAAGACAGGCGTGAAGTGGAAGCAATTCCGCGTTTCGTCTGATGAGTGTGGTAGGATTAGGCCGGCGGCCTAATTTTAGTCTTCTTTCCCTTCACATCCTTGCCTTACTAGGTAGGGATGTGAAGGGGAAGTAGACTTGGCCGAGGAGGATACGCATAGGAAGAGGAAATATCTTCTATCAGTGCGTCTCCTCCTCCGTCGATTAAAGGTAGGCAACGCATCTGCAATTGCGGATGTCTATGGGCAGTGGTCACTTCGCTATTTTAGCGATTTCAAGTGGCCTCTAGCTCGTTTGCCCCCTTGTGATATATATAAAAAAATACAATGACGAGACTTATACTAGTCAAATATACCAAAATGCTTAAAAATGTCGATAAAAACACTGAACAGTTTCGGTAATAATTGTAAGTAATGTTAGGTGTTTTTCTGGTTCCCAGGTCAGCGGACTTCGCGTTTACCAAGTTCTCAATGGTGAAAAAGATGTTGCTGGTGATGGGGCACTGGTACTACCAGCGGCTCGCCACGCTCATACATTACTTCTTCTACAAGAATCTAGTGCTCGGGAACATTATGGTAGAGTCAAGTTATAATGTTACTAGAAACAATAAGTTGTAGTTTGTTCAATACAGATATGTACTTTAATAGACTTGAAATCATGTGTCTATGGATCAAATACATATAGAGTATTGTTGCAATAATGTTTTTTTTTTTTTATTTTTTATTATTTGTGTCGAAACTTTTAGCAATTAATAGTTGTTTAGTTTACATATCTTGTACAGGGAGTTGTAGTAAGAAAATAGTCTGTAATATTAAGTCTTGAGTATTTGAATCTTGTAAGATGCGATTAATAATTCATAGGTAAAAATGTACTCGATCCCTAGTCACTTTGAACGTGGGTACAGTCGATATTACTCCTTTACAAGGTAAACCTCGTATCAAGTAATACCAGAATTTAACCTTTAGATACATAAATAATTGAAAATTATTAGGATAACAAAATTAAACGGCTAACTCACGTATATTTAATCCGGAGTCGGCACCGACTAGTATCGATTTTGTTATAATAATGTCTCACGAAAGCTTAAACAGTATAATTGGTAAAATATAACAGGGTGTCGAAATGGGGTGGTTCAGTTATACTCGCGTCGAGGGAAGTACGGCCGTCTCCCTGGACATTTACATAATATGTGGAAAAAATGAAGATCACTATTTGTGGATCCCGATTCCAGCACTAAGCCTTCAGCTCACACCTAAGGGTCCTAATAATAAATCCTAATAAAACAGAACTGGGTGGGGTTTAGACCAGAATTTTATTGCAAACAAAATTAAGCGCTTCAATTTTTACGCTCGCTTTTAATAAAAAAATGCACAGTAAAATTAAACCTTTTTTTAATGGAATAAAGCTCAGTTTAATTTGCAATTAAATATGCTCTGCTGTAAGCTCCAGTCTGTGTTAACGATAATACGTCTAGGTTTATCCTTGTATTGTCCAATCCGGTAATAACTATGTAAAGGGAGCCGAAGCTCCTGAGGGATCCTTCGAGCTTAGTTACTCTATAACTAGGTTTAGACTACAGCGTCATGCGCTGGCCCAACTCAAGCCCCTTGGAGCTGTAAATACCTCTTCAAGGCAAATAGTGACCTCTTACTAATATTATAAATGCAAATGTTAAAATGGATGGATAGATAGATGAGTTTTTGGCATAAACTGTTGAATGAGTCTCGATGAAATTCGGCATAGATGTAGATGATAGTCTAGGAGAATAGACAGACTACTTTTGATAACGGAAATAGTTACAGTTCCTGTGGGATACATTAATATTGTTTATTCATGTTTATTCGAAAATACCGCAACGGTTCAACATATTTTATTAAAATTTGGCACAGATGTAGAACATAGACTGAAAAAACACATAGGCTACTAATTAAGTCTTTTCGCGCGAACGTAGTCGCGGTTGAGAGCTAGTTTAAATTATAACCTTGTATTGTATATGTTCCAGTTGTTCTTCCAAGTGCACTCAGCGTTCTCTACGCAGTCCATTTACGACTCTATGTACCTGACGCTGTACAACTTGCTGTTCACCTCAGCGCCGTGCCTCGTGCTCGCCGTCACCGACCAGCGCTGGCCACAACCATTACTTATGAAGTAACTACTTGGAATTTAAACCCCGTTTCCACTAAACGCCTAGCTACTTGCTTTCCGTAGCTAATTGCTAAATGGAACATAGGTAGTCTATACCATTATGATGAACTCCCGTAATAATTCCGTTAGTCAATTTATACAGATTATGTTCTCTTCGCACTGTTTTTCTTTTCCCTTTCTCTGGTTAAACCTAACGTAATTTACATTTATGTTTCCAGAAATCCAACATTGTACAGAGAGATAAGAAAAAATAGGCTAATGTCGTGGTGGAACTTCCTCGCGTGGCTCCTGTCCTCTGTCTATCATTCTGTACTCATCTACGGCCTTTCAAAGCTAATGTTCATGAGCTCTATCATCAACACCGACGCCAAGACTAACGATTTATGGTAAGAAATTACAATATATTTTATAGTACATTCTAATCACTCATTTTCAACGGTTTTTAATCAAGACAACTGACAATAAAAGATAATTCACAGATAATCAAGCTTTTCTGATGAGGTTAATATCTATAGGCTGTCAACGCTTAACCGCCATTTTATATTTTCAACCAAGCCATTGCAAACGAGTTTAAATTATTTAATCATCAGCTTACGTTACTTGCCCACTGAAGAGCTCGGAGTCTGGCCTTAGTTAAGGGTGACTATGTCGTTGTCAACCAAGCTGGCACAATGCGCGTTGGTTGAGATCACACACATGTTTGAACTTCTTCGCAGATATATGCAGGTTGCAACACGATTTTTTCCTTCACCGTAAGAACGTTGGGTAAATGAACATATGAATGTGCGTGCCATTAATTCGTCGTCCCCAACGAATAATCCGGTAATATGCTATTACGGGGTTCTTGCTGTTATGCCATTTTCGGAATCTACAGACCCTAATACACCTTGTAATTTTTTTCCAAAATTGTCCCATGTATAATTACGGAGATATAAAAATTTCTTTTGAGGACTGCTGATACTTAATTATTGAAAAAGATAGACGATTTTTTGCTCTCCTGTAAAATTTTAATTTTGCGATTACCGGATTATTCGGTGGGGACGACGAATTAATAAATTAATTATTTAATAGTGTCATATAATTCAGTAAAATAACAAGAAAAACATCTCAATTTATATTTGTTCCTAATCAATGACCACCATAGAGAGCGTCGGTGGCACAAGGGTTAAGTACTTGACTTGTAATCTGCAGGCCCTGGGTTCGATACCCGCCATATACCAATGTGTTTTTCAATTTTCGAGTTTCATATGTACATTTACCCGACGTTCTTACGGTGAAGGAAAACATCGTGATGCTGCTGCACATATCAACAAGGAATTTCAAAGACATGTGTAAAGTCACTGGCCTAGCGTTGACTAAGGCCTAGTCACCACTAACTTAGGGTAGGCTCCGAGCCCCTCCGTGAGCACGTAGTGAGTTGATGATGACGTCTGATTATCAATTTGAAAAATCAAATTCCACCTACTAAAGTATGTTTAATTTCCATAGTTATTGTCTTAAGGTAAAGCCACTTTTGTGCTGAAGGCCTCAAGTAATATTATACCTTTTTCAGTTTATCGTGTCGTCTGTTCAATTTAAGTAACGCATCTAATACCCTTGTTACGGATATCTATGGGTAGGATAACACCAGTTGACCTGCTTGCACTGTTACCACCTGGTGTAAGAAATGAAGATAATATTGGTGTTGCAGGAGCTTCGGGGCGGTGCTATTCCACCTGATGATGCTGGTGGTGAGCCTCCGCCTGTGGCTGCAGGCGCGCTACCACACGATTGGGTTCATCATCTCGCTGCTCTTGTCTATGCTTAGCTACGTTATCTTCAACACTATCTACTCTTTGGTCTATTTGTAAGTATAACATTAAACTTATCTGGCTAATGTTAATTTTATTGAGATTACAAATTCTATTTGCATGATTTTTGGACGATGTTCTATTTATTTTTGAGGCGACCAACAAAATAAAATATCGGTCGATATTATTCAAATTCTAAATCTATAAAGCGATTTTAAAAACCCTAATGTAAACAACAAAGATGTATAATTAGATGTACGTATAATTCAATAAACATTCGAAATACGTTATATCTTCCTTCGTGTAAACGGGCTTGTGTATTATTAGGGATATTCTATTTTTTTTTATATTATTATAAAATATTTTATTTTTATTATTCGCAGTGAAATAGACGGCGATGTGCTTGGTACATACATAAGACTTTTAAAATCTCCATCTTTTGGTTTCCTGAACGTTTTAATAATAGTGGCAACTCTGGCGCCGGACTACTGCGCGCGGTACATCACTGACAGCCGCGGCCTCAGACATTTGCACACCGGTATTGCCAGAGTGCAAAGAGTGTTTTCTACTAGACTATAAAAAAGTGGACTATAGTAAAATGTTATGTATTTTTCAAATGATGGATAGAAAGCATCCATTAGTTATTGGAGCATGTGGAGATTAAATTTATATGAATTATTTAGCATTTATTTTGTTTAAGATTTTCTAGATATGTGATAATATAGACTAAGGGTCCAATATAATCTTATGTATATAGTACTCGACAATATAAAATGATTTAGAATATTAATTACATTTATAGTTAATGTTTTTTCGCTAAACTCTACTTTTTTATGTCTTTTATGGGTGTGAGTATTAGTTATACGGATTGTAAGATTTAAAACATGTTTTAACCACTTTTACTTCATCATATGTGTTTATTAAATATTAAATAACCACTGTTAAAGAATGTTAAATGATATTATAAAATCCCAATTGTAATATTATTAATGATTAGGTGTCGTCCGCGACTCCGTCCGCGCGAAATAAAAATAAAACTCACTATCCTATCTGTTATTCTAGACTTTATTTTGTATCTGTGCTAAATTTCAAAAAGATTTGTTGAACCGTTGCAGTATTATCGTTTAAACATGAAAAAACAAAATTAATGAATCCCACAGGAACCGATACTATTTCCGGGATCAAAAGTAGCCAGTGTCCTTCCAGACTATGCTGTACATCTATGTCAAATTTTATCGAAATCCGTTCAGCAGTTTTGACGACAAACCCTAAGAAACATCCATCCATCTAAACTGTTGCTTTTATAATATTAGAAAGATATGTTATAAACCGTATTTTCAAAAGCTCGAAACACAGTATTACTATGCAATTATGCATTTAATTGCTTGGTTTAATTAAGATAAATTTTACACATTAGCATCTTCTAATAAAATATGTTTAAAAATAAGTGTTGCTCGGATAAAAAAACACTTCGATAGCTGATTATATAATAAATAAATTATACTATTTATTGATTAAAAATTAGTAATTTTGATGTATAAAATGTGTTAGAAATTAAACGAACGCTTTGTACATCAAGATAAAAATTGTAATAATAAAAACAAATGACGTCACTCCTTTTTTTAAAAATAGAAAAAAAAGTAACTGTAAAGAATAAAACAATCTAAGGAGGTCGTTTGTGCGCTGGCCACAAACCCCCAGAAACCCACTATAAGTTAGTAGAGCATTTTTAAAATATAATTTGCTACTTATATATAAATTTGTAATTAATAAAATAAGACACTTTCGCTTTAAGTGTGAAAATTGTAGATACTTTCTTTTACAATATATGTTATGTAAATAAAAAAAATGATTAAATGTTTTAATAATGTACAACATTACTATAAGTATTAAAGTATTTAGAAATAATTCATAGATTAATTATTAATTTAAGAGTACATAGTACAGAAAACTCGCAACGGGTATACAATAATGTATTTACGATATTAAAATGTACATTATTAAAAAAATATTTATTGTATTTAAAATAAATGACTTTATTTTCATAAACTGTAGTTTCTTGTTTAATGTTAAATAAAAATAAAAATCAGTTGATTGTATCGGTTGAAGTAAAAAAAATATTTTGAATAGCAGTGATATATTATTTAAAAACCATGATGGTGATATCATAGTATCAGTCGTACTACACAAGAAATAATACTATCAATTAAGCTAGGCAAAAAATAAATGGCCCATGAGGGGATCGAACCCGCGACCTTCGCGTTATTAGCACGACGCTCTAACCAACTGAGCTAATGGGCCGACGGCACTCAGAGAAAAATATAAAACTAGAATCATTCAGATTCGGTATCAAAACTCTGTGTATAACAGTCATCCGACCTCCTTGGTAGCACAAGAGGTTTTACGCTGCCAAGAAAACTGGCCAGTGACATCGCATGCTATGGAGGAAAAAGGTTTTTTTTTTTTTAAATATATAAATATGTTATTTGTAAAATATAGTAAATTAAATGTTTTCTGAATTAAAAATATGACGATTTGACATTTATCGAATCTTCGAGATATAAGATAATGGCGTTTTCAATAAGACGGACAAGAAATGTCACTTTAACCTTGAATCGGGAAGAGTAGTTTATCAAGATATCGACGTAGCGGTAAAGTGAATTTATTAATCGCCTTACGTTTGTTACGTAAAATACATTTTTGTGTAATTATACAAAAATAACGAAATCATATAAAT
Organism: Papilio bianor; assembly: GCA_011763625.2. Lineage (NCBI taxonomy): Eukaryota > Metazoa > Arthropoda > Insecta > Lepidoptera > Papilionidae > Papilio > Papilio bianor. The sequence goes on along the minus strand of JAAOEG020000030.1, from coordinate 1,210,939 downwards.
ATTTATTTCGATTTGAATGAAATTTTAGATTTTGTTTTTAAGATGATTCATCGTCGGCCCATTAGCTCAGTTGGTTAGAGCGTCGTGCTAATAACGCGAAGGTCGCGGGTTCGATCCCCTCATGGGCCAATAGATCTTTTTGTTCATTCGTATAGAACCATAATCTTTCCCTTTTTTCTTTCAATTAGTCCATAAAATTTTCTTAACAAGCAACATTTACAAAGTAAAAATAAAAAACATATTCGTTTTAAAGATTTATTTAACGTAAAATTGCATTTCAAATAGATTTCTTCGAGAAGTAATCAGTTATCTTTTTACTTATCTTCTTTTTGACATCCATTGACAAATCCATGGAGGAGCATTTGGTGTCCGTTGCCGCGTCGCGTCCGGCGGCCGTCTGCGAGTTGTGCGAGAGCGGCAATGTATGGGGTCGGGACAAATTTAAGCTTCCATTATCCTCATCTAGTTTCTCCATTTCTTGGAACAATCGTGACGTCATGTTACTCGAATCGTTGGCGGCCATTTTGTTATTAGACTCGGGCTCCATTCCATCATCTACCGCCATTTTGTCATCTATGTTCATTTCGTCGTCACGTGATGTCCGTTTATGTTTTTCCAGGCTTTTATTTGTGGGCTGCTGGTCTGCGAGCAACTTGTCTTGGGTGTTCAAGTGGTATACAAAGGGAGAGTTAAAGCATTCAGTGACTTCTGAGTGTACGTCATCTCGAGTCTCACTCTACAACAGACAAAAGTGATATTTCAAATGGAATTAAAACCATATCCCGTTTAATTGTAAAAGAAATTATTTGACTACTCACTTCAGTAGAGTCTGTAACCGTGGGCGTGGTGGTGGGCGTGTCGGTGGGTGTGGGCGTGGGTGTGGGCGTGGGCGTGGGAGTGGGAGTGGGCGTGTCGGAGGCGCCGGTGAGCTGGCGCACTATGTAGGAGTGCAGGCGCGAGGGAGGCAGGCCCTCCTCGCAGAACTCCACCAGCAGCTTATACAGCTGCCCTGCATATTACGGAAATCGATTTGAATACACTATTATTAAAAAGTATAAGCAACAAAAAAAACTTGGATATTTAAATTTCAATGTAATTTTTTTTAATTTTCTTAACTTGACAAATAAAAGACAATTCGTTTGTGCCTTATTAATGACATTTTAATATTAGAAATACGAAAGTTTAGACGGACGGATGGATGGATGTTTGGAGTTTGAAGCTTAAACTGTTGAACAAATCGCAATTAAATTTGTCATAGATAGAGGATAGTCCGGAAGTACACATAGGCTACTTTTGATCTTGGAAATAGTTACAGTTCCCATCGGATACATTCATTTTGTTTTTGCATATTTATTCGATAATTCTGCAACGG
>JAAOEG020000030.1:1158744-1172069 GCA_011763625.2 Papilio bianor | reverse complement strand
TATTTGAAGAGAAGTCAAGTACAGTTGATATTGGAGAGTTGTCCAGGTTTTTGAAATCTTGATAATAATGCACCAACGATTGTGTCATTAGATTTAAGGGGTGGTTTTGCATGTGTTCAAAACTTTGTAGTTAAATATATTTCATCTGATTACAGTTGTGTGTATTAGTTGTCCATTTTTTTTGTAATTAGTAAATATCATAAAAAGAACTAATATAGGTTATATCAAATACTTACGCCTTTTATTTTTGTAATATCCAAAATGATTAGAAAGTGGGATTAGAAATTTTACAGTGTTAGAACTCGTATTGGCCAGCTCGCCCACTGCAATACCACATCAAGTGAAAGTGATTCCGCGTTTCATCTGATGAGTTTGCGGTCCAGAAGCCTAATATTAGTCCATTTCCCATCCCTCCCCCTTTAGAAAAGGGAACACGACCCCTCAAAAGGAAAGGTTGGGAAGGGGAAGTGGATTTGAAGAGGGTGGGGTCGCATAGGAGGTAATATTCTCTTTCAATACCTCACCTCTGCTGTTGATTAAAGGTAAGCAGTGCATCTGCGCTTGTGAATGTCTATGGGCCGTTGTCACTTCGTTATTTCAGGGATTTAGGGTGGCTGTTTGCTTGTTTGCCACCTTATACAAAAAGCCTTACAGTTATCCCATTAAATGATAAGGTATTAAAAAAATAATTGGATTAAAAACTATCTATTTACATATGATAAACACTATACAACAAATGAACTTACTACACTATCTCATTTTCTTCCATAATCTTTTTTTCAAGTTCCATTAGTTTTCTTTTTAATGTAAATGTGTTCCTCATTTCAAAATAAGTTAGAATAGAGGATGCTACCATTTGTATTGCTACCATATATGTTAAAGTTGAATAAAGGGGTCTAGTTTGGATCCTTAAAAAGTTAAATATGGCTTTTGGACCTTCTCTAAGATCCGGTACTCGGAATGTGCCATATCTACTGGAAAGCTGGAATAAAAGATTACCTTATTGTTTCTCATTTTAGTTAAGTTGATGCAGTCATTATGTTTTCCCGTTAGTGTGGATTCGCTTACAAATAATTAGGTCTATTAATCAGTGAATGTGGCAGCAAGACATTTTGTTTAATATTATTACTTACCATAAGAGCACATGTTGGTGCAAGTAGCATAGGATATACGGTTCCCAATGACACTTGTGTCAATCCAGACCGAACCTCGTAACAGACTGGACATGTATCCATTTTCATTAATAACATGTCTGTTGATATAATCTGTAGAGTTACATGTTAATTATACCAGGTTATTGTTGAATTGTAAAATAAAAATGGTAATATAGAATACTTATAGAATTTACAATGTTCATTTACCATAAAAAACCATAAAAAAAATTAAATTTTATATCTATCCTACCTAACTATCTAACCTAACCTAACCTAACAATAGAAGTAATAATGAAAAATGGCTAGGCTGTTGTGGGGTGAAGAATTTAAATGTCATTATGTCTTGTTATGAATATAATGGGACTGAAAATATTCTTACAAGTTATATAATATTGTAACCAAATAAATTGGTTTTTAGAATAATTTTTGATGTAAAATTCTATTTTTTTACTTCCATAAATATATTCAGTATCAGACAAAAATAATGGTATTTTCTTGATAATTAAATAATAACCCTATATAACATAGCAGGATTATCATTTCATTTAAATTTATTACAGTAGAAAGTGTTTGAAACTATATCAATAAAAAAATATATATAATATTTTTTTTTATATTACAAAGTGACAAATGAGCCAGCGGCCACCTATTATCGCTAATTAGCAAAGTGACCGCTACCCATAGACATCCGCAATTGCAGATGCGTTGCCAACCCTTAATTAACGGAGGAGAAATTGCACTGGAAGAGAATATTCTCTTTTCCTATGCATCCCCTCCTCCGTGTAATCCACTTCCCCTTCCCATCCTTTCCTTATAAGAAAAGGATGGGAAGAGAAAGAAGACTGAAATTAGGCCTCCGGCACTACACTCATCAGATAAAACACGAAATGACTTCCACTTGTCACTCTCTTTGATTTCGTAATCAGTTTTAGATGTACTTGATAGCAAATATTATAATAATGAAATAACCAACCCAACAATGGGGGTATTACATACATGCCTGTGGAACAAAGCTGTGAGAACTCCTGGCATGACAGTTATAGGTATCACAGATGCAAAATATCCATAGTTTCCAAGCTTTAGTTTATGTCGGAAGTGGTTATTTATTAGAAGACCGCACATCCCGTTTATTGCTCCTAGAATAGCTGGTGAGTATTTTAGTGCCCATCTGTGAATCAATGTAGTTTTTTTTAAATCGTTAAGTAGAAGTAGAGGTAAGCGGATATACCTCAAAAACCATTGTTTAAATGTATGCTTACGTATCTGAAAAAGTTTTCCAATTGCTCACTATATCCCAAATATATGTAGTAGCTTCCATTTCATTTAGAACTACGGCATCTTCTGGAATATCCTTGGATTTTACTAAAGCCATTATGGTAGCTTACCGCGCTTAAACGTGTTTAAAATTAGGAGAGTTCAAGTGAGTACTAGAACTTCCTTTTAATTTATAACACAGAAAGATTACCGCATCGATCAACATAACCTCAATTTATTTATGTTGTCAGATGTCAATGTCAACTTTCATTCTTTCCGTGACTTTGACATTTAAATTTTTTTGGAAGGTATAGCTTGTTGGCTTGGCTACTAGATCTTTAAGCAAAGTAAAACATATTGCCATTATACAAATCACTATTTTTGTGGTAACAACCTCGTACATTTACAGCGTATAATATTGGCTTTTTGTACAATTTTTAATTTCGATCGTTGCTAAAATGTCCGGAAACGTAAAAAACAATTAGTAATATCTATTTTAATTAGATTAATTTTATTCATTGTACACGTAAAGGGTTACGAAGTGGGATGCGTTATTCCTTGATAAGTATACAAAATAATAAAAATTGTGTCTGCACGGGTGAGCTTAACTGTATGTTGTGTATATAGTTTTTGTTTTGAGTTTAAAATAAAACACATACCATTTATAATTAAAATTATTTATTATCCTTCATCATATTTCTAGCATACTAAACGTAATAAGTGTATAATAATAAATAATTGAATAGTTATTTAGTTTTGAAATATTTCAGCAATATACATATTAATAACGTCATAATAAGTTTAATTAATTAACTAAACTAGACATGCAAAATAGGCAAATTTATTGTTTTAGTTTCATAGTAAGTGGTTTAATGAATACATTTCTTTGGTTCAACAAGTCTCCCCAATGAAACAGAAAAAAAACATTATATAAACAGAAGAAAAGAAAAAAAAAAAGAAAAGTTAATAAAAACAATACCCAACCGTTTTTCAAATAAGTGACCATAATCTCTTATTTTACAATCTTTGGCGATCTATAACAATATATGAGAATAAATATTTCAAATAGCCTAGCTATTAAATGCAATGAAGAATATTACTTTGTTTTTATCCATAGTATATTATTCAAGACACAAAAACAATCATGTCACTTTATTTTAAAACATTTAACTAACTTCGAACGATTTAGAAGATTACATAAAAATCGATATAGTTTTAAGAAAAGCTGCGTTCACTTCAAAATAAGTTTTATACTCCTTGAATACACCATTCCAACTTTGAGCACAGCTTTTAGAATTACTATTTTAGTATTAATTGTACAAATTTGGTAATATAATTTATTTTTATAAAAGCGTATAGTAATTCTGGTCTGTTATAAATGTATGGTTGATTAAACACCTTATTATCTAAAAGGAAAAAGCTGTCGCGACTATTCGTAGGCTCGCTAATTTATTATCAACTAAAGCGAAACGAACAAATATAGCTGCGCTCATAGCTGGAAATGTATCAAACATTATAAGAAGGTAAACGATGGTAAGTTCGCTAGACAACGGTCCATGTACTTAAGATTTAACATAAACAATTAGACATAATATTATCTTCTTAACTATGTTTGACCTAGAATACATATTTTGATATTGATAATAATTTAATTAAATTTAAAAAGTTGTTATCTTTATCAACATGTAAAACACTAAACAACTTTACGTTTTAATAAAAATATGAATCTTGTGGTTCATTCATTATTTAAATGTATCTACAGAAACATAAGATCTTTTTTTTTTGCAAAATAATTACACTATAACACATATGACGGTAGTATCTAAAAATGCAATAAATTCTACAATTTGAAACAATCTTTTTTTTGGCCAATTTAAAGATTTCATTGTTAAAAGAGTCCACATAAAGGAAAGATACGTTCCACTTACGTTGGTAACTAATCAACACTCCTGTGTTTTACAAATATTAATTTGAAAAATTGTTTTATGTGTAAAATACATTGATTTACAATGTTCATACTTACTTATCACTTATTTTTTTATTTTATAATTTAATTTAATGAAACCAAATAAAAACGGGAGTACAATATGTTGATACGTAGAATAGGTTCAATGGACGAACGATACAAGCGTATATCACAGATGCCTCGGCATCCCTTCGCTAAGCTAAACCTGAACAGCTAGACTGCACTGAAACTGCCACGGTGATGATTTATAAGTTTTTTCCATAACAAATTACTTCAGAATATACTAACTGTAATCTTAGTTGATTGGATAATGTACTGTTACTTCTTAAAATAAAATCTATTCACAGAAATAGTATTTGGATAGTTATATATATAGATACATGAACATGCTCCGATGTACTAAGGTTACGATTGTTTAAATAATTATTTAAACAACAAGTTTAACAAAAATTGATCTTGGTCTGAATAAACTTACAACAGAACGGCACGGCCGCTTCCTTAAACTATTCAATATAAGTTATCCAGAACAATGTGTAGTCTGAGCGCAATTACGTTTTCCCTTCAAGCTACGTTGCCTTTATTTACATTTTTTACTTGTTATTAAGACAAACAACGATAACAAACACTTTATTATTAATCCGCATCTTATGAAATGTACATAATTTTCAAGTCAATAATTCTTATTATCTGTAGATTTGTGACTGCATCGTTTTTGCTACGAGGAAATCCAGCAACAATGAAAGTGACATTGACAGTGACAGACACAACATTTGAGATTGTAAATTGTCAATGATTATGATTTTCACTTAGCATTATAACAGCGACACCCTGTCATCCGTCCGAGCGGCCCCGGGACAAAAGGCTAGTAAGCTCCTAAATTAGATATGATGTTAAAAATATCCATACATTTCTGATAACAATGACAGTTAGATTGCAAGTATTGTTCAGCGTCTATACCAACATTATAGAATACCAAGTGTGATACTATACATACAAAGTTAGACAAACTGTTGTTATACTGTAGAAAAAGTATGTAATATCGACTGTTAGTAAAAGCTTACTGGATACTCGGTAATATAAGTGTATTACAGAAGTGTTAGTTGTCGCGGATGTCGCGGTGAAAAACTTCTTATGCTAACATTACAAATAGTCACGTTGATTTTAGCACTATAATGTGGTTGAAATATTACTTCTGGCAGCACCGGAAAGTGTCAAACCAATGTTAACGGAGAATTATTTTTGCATCGTAATTGCAATTAGATAAATATTTATATTATATTTTAACAACGAGGTTGATATTCAACAAAAATATTTAACAATGACTATTAAAATCGTTATAGTGTCCAAAATTTTGGCTTTGTTATTTTACGCTCGTTACACAACGTGCAATGATAAAAAATTGAAGCATAAATGTCCAGTAGAATATATGAAATTACGGACGGCGTGATTTTATTAAACGCAAAAAGTTAACGATACATTGCCGAAAAAAAGCGACATTGTCCCGTTAAAATGTTAGCAGACCTACCAAACTCTATTTACACGACATTACCCTTAATTTCATTCTATAATTATTTTATTTAAAAGTTTATTAATATGATAGAAGTATTGAATGTCAAATACACTAATAACGTGTTAAATTCATTTGAAATGTGGGTTTTTATTCCATTTTGTTACAAAGTTAGTTCGCTAATTTTTGTAATTTCATTGCTGGAATAGTTATAACTTTATTTTAAATATTTTTTGGAATGATGAAATTGTATAAGCAATGTTTAGTTTACGTCTGAATTATTACACATATTCTAGTCAATTCGTGGGCCATTGGAGTATATTACCCTCAAATGACGGTCTTGTCTTTCTTGAACATCAAATCACACAAATTCTTGCGAAGAATTAAGCGTGAAACAATATTCTGGATAACTTATGAAACAAAACTTTTTCATTACACTAAAATGTTTTGGTAGTAAATTGTTTAAAGCGTTTAGTTTGAAGTAATAGTGTACAGTAATCAGTAGCATTAGATATAATTAAAATACAAAAGTAGTATTAGCAAATATTCTAAATTAGAATAAGATCTAAGATTGTGTTAATAAGTAAAGTAGTAGTAAAAAGTGGCTAATGTTGTGCTTGAAGCTAAACTATGCTAAGCGATAGGAAAAATAAATAACTGAAGGAGATATGACTAGATAATTTTGTTTCATTACTAGGATCTACATAAAAGCACTATGCGCAACTCCCAATATCTTTATAATATAAATACATATATAATCGTATGAATAATTATTCCGAATCCTTACATTTGTTTCTTCCCCGATTAAGATATTGGCAATTCAACTTACTAACTAGAAACGAACGGTGGTCGGATGCGTTTAGGTTTTTATAAGGTACGACACGGTAACAACACGACGTTTCTCCTCACATATGAAACTCATCGATGCTAGTTCGACTCGCGGCTCCCTTACACCGACCGGCGCTTAATTTACCTACTTTCTTAAATAACCATACTCCGATTTTAATTCCGATACCATTTACAAACGATTTCAACATTCTCGAGTGCATTATTTCATAACTACGCAAGCGCCGCGACGAAATCAAACAGCGAAAATAAATGAAAAATAGGGAAGAATACTTGCGTTATTTGTTTTAGACTATGATTTCGAGTCAATACTAAAATAATTAATAATGGTTTTGATTGTACACCCCTCATTTAAACAACTTACATTTTGCAGTCATTCGGGTTTAATAAATTAAGTATTTTGGCAATAATGGTTTGTTAGAACGAAAAAGCCAAGCGAAATTTTCGTTGTTGCTAGTGGGATGAAGATGAGAGATTCGGTTACGCTACGATAGTTACGAGAGAGTATAAAAATTCGCGACAGACTACAGTGGACCCGAGAGTGATGCGGGGTGGCCGATGCACTACCAAATGAACGCCGACCCCTAGCCCCTAATTGCTGGATATGCTGAGACCTCAACCGCTGCTACTTTCGCACTAACAGTCAGAGGACAAGAGTCGGGATCGGAGAGATCGGCAAAATCTGCCGACATGAAAACATTTAGATACATTTAAATAATTGCAAAGCATACCCTGTATCCTAGAATCACTTTATGGGCGATCGTTTTATACATTCAGAAGGACTCATTTAATCTATTACAAACGTCTGCGTTGCCGCAATATATCTTTAGGGAATTTTAATTTTAATCAGTATAAAGATATAAGTACAATATCATTAACAGCCCGCGAAAGCGTCGCCCCGTGGCTGTGTTTCGCGGGCGCATTATTCCTACATTACCCACGAGGTGATATTATCGATAGTCGATATATACTTAGTATACGTGTTCCGGTTTGGCATCGATTTATTATGTAACCTAAATGTGCGCGGCGCGAGTGCGGTGGGGCGCACCCGACACCGGCGCCGCTCCGCTGCCAGCTCTACCGCGCTGCGCGAGACGCGTCCGACACGACCGCCGTGCGCGCAACACAACGACTGCCTCGCCGCCGTCCCGCGAGTCGGCCCTTCGTTTCAACACATCCCTACATTTTCTTCTAAGAACGCTACCCTCTACACGCAACGAACCGCTCGGCTACGTTATGCGATAATATTTTCCTATCTACGAGGCTATCTCGTCACGTGTAAAGGGTCTCCGCATTGTCTAATGCGTGCCCAACAGTCGCTTTACTTAACGAGACCACGTCGACGAATAATCTATAATGGTAACAAAATACGATTAGAAATAAAAGTTCATAAATTAAAACGACGCTAAAACGATTTAAAAAGCTTATCAATATATTGCACGATGGTGAGAATTAGAGAAAAAAGAACTAGAATAGAATAGAGTTTCAATAACGATATCGCACAATGCTCTCGATGAGGTTTTATGCGTAGGACTTATTCGTAAATCATAATAGCCTAAATCTAGAATACTATATCAATATAATATAATTATTTGTGTAAATATAAAGTTCTATGTCTTGTGGTGAGTAATATTTGACTAGAGGCGAGCGGCGGTCGTGCGATCACTACCGCACGCGGTATCTACCCTCCTAGTACCCCCGTCCTCCTTCCCTCTCCCCCTCCTCTTCCCCAACCACACACAGAAATTACCACCAGTGGTAGGAAAAAATACCAGTGGTTAAAAATTAGTTGTTAGGTAAATTATCATCTAACCTTCAAGTTTACGGGACATCAAAATTAATGATTATTTCGCTTGTACTTGTCGCAGATCATTTTTCATAAAATGTACCTATCTAACTGAATTCTGTGTGAGGTTAGCGTTAACTCTGAGCTCACTACCGTTATTAATATATTTACATATGAATTTTGCATTGTTCATTAAGTTTAGCACAGTGTTGCCATATTTAAATATAATTTGCTAATCATTAAAATGCTAAATGTAAGCTTAAATACATATATTTATGTTATTCCGAGTTATATAATACAAATGTGCTACATCTGCAAGTATTATGCAATGCCAATAGAATAAGCATTACAAAAACGGACGGAAATGTATGGTATAATAAATGTTTGTTTAATTCACGTATAAGCAGAATAAATTATATATCTTGTGAGTTACAGTTTTAGTTTGTGCGCCTGACAAAGTCAGAATATAAATAAATGATCAGCAAATAAATCTATAGTTTAAAAATAGCGTTTACAGGCGTCGAGTACGTCCAATAGTTTACCGAAGTCCTGAGGATAGTGGACTCAGAGTTGTTATTGTATTTTTATAAATAGCGTACATTTATATTATTTTTTAAGCAATTATTAACATGAATTATTTTGAAGAAATTCTTAAATTTATAAGATACAATTATAGGAGTAATGGAGACGTTGTATATTTGAGTTATTTTGAACGCTTCTTATAAAAATACTAAGCAACAGCTTAAGGTGTTGCCAATATAACGCCGTTCGAAGCGAGAAGGGTTACAGTTGGCGCGAAAACGGCAGTTGTTATTTGACAGTGACATAAGCTGTTGCACTCTCCCTACGTCACCCACCGGGGCAGAAACCCGCTAGCGCGCACGAATTAACATCTAAGGTATCTCAGTATTATTTAAAATTTATATTGGTACATTTTGATTATGAATCTATCATTGTCTGTAGAAATTACACTAATTTTGTATTATGATCGCTCGCGCACCCGCCACTGTTGGCTCCCAGGCGCGTTGCCTCACATTTATTGTATTTAACACCTTAACACCAACTATTTTAATATTTGTATAGACACACATGTATGCACAACTAAAGCTGGATAGCGCTGTCTCCGAAATTGACTTCACATTTAACATTTATGCGTATGGACCATTTGAATATTACATTATTTACAAACATTTTTAAATGCTGAGCAATTTACTTGTACATTTGATCTTGTGTTATATATAGACAATTTATTACTACGTATTTACAGATTGTAAACTCGCAAAGAAATGCTTTGAATTGTTCCATACATACATATACATTAGACGAGTAGTTACAATAGATTGCGTCATAATTTATTCTAGTAGTTTTAGGAAAATAAAGATCCTTGCAAGCGAGCGGCATTTAAAAGCATAATCCAACGTACGTCAATTAACACGAATGGCCTGTACAATTCTTTATGTTGATATAATACCTTTTTCTTATCACAGCCCATTTGGAATTTACAACACATAATACGTTCTCTTGAAACGAAGGCCTTAAGTATTCGGTCTTATGGAAGTGCACTTTGATTTGTACACAGCGTTATTATGAACATTTTACATTATGTCAATAATATCATCTTTATTATAACGTTCACTAACATGCAAGATTTGGCCTCAATGGTCGTACCAGAGACTGAAAAAATAAAACTTGAGATAATACATTTTTAGCAATTCTTAGTCAACTTTTCAATATTTTCCCTTACCAATACATAATAAGAGAAAATCTTTGCATCTTCGATGATTAGATTGAAATAAAAATTGGAAAGAAATCTGTTATATTTGAATTTGGAATAATCAATACAATTTTTCATTAGTGTAAAAATTAAGATGTATGTATACCATCGTTAGTTTTGTTTGTAATGTTGGTACGACCGGGCATTTATCTTACGTGTCTCACAAATAATAAAATTTAACAAAATATAGGATTTGATACTCCGATAATGATAATATATACTGGCACTTATATTATCGTGGTCTAATACGGCCTCGGGAGACAACAGTGCTCGCGACGCCGGGGCTTGGGGCACATCTTTGCTACAGTTATCTATGTCTAAGGATGAACGCATGCGACGCGCCATAGACAACCGCCTCAACAATGACCTCTACACTACGAACGGAACAACGAAAGAGGCAAAGACACTCTTCAAACCCCGGCGCTACAATTATTTATGCAATATACAATAATTAAAATACATTTTTTCTTAAATTTTCAACTTACTTAATAAATTCAGTTTGGCTTTTTTCAAGCAAATAACTAGTATTATAAATTTATGTTAAAAGTTTCATTTAAACGTTAAGTACTTAGAAGTAGAAGTATGATTACGAATGACGAAATTTTATAACGTGTCATTTTATAATAATAATTTAATCAAAGTTAATAAATTGTATATATAATTTAATGATTAATCAATAATGATAAGAATGAAGCATTCCTACGCGCCGATCGATAAATTACTTTTAACTAAGTTAATATATTAGCCGAGTGGGCTTGCATAGGTTTAGGTTAGTATTGTAGGTAATGATATTCACTATACTAAGTGTATTAAATTCCTTGGAATTGTTGATAGAACGCGAACAAGAGCGCCTCGGGCGAGAGGAACATTCCGGCCGCCGCCGCCGCCTGGAACAGAGCACATTATTATAAAAATGGGAATTAAGAAAAACATATTTTAATCATCGGATTTCGTTAAGAAGTACAAAAGAAAGTCATATTTTACATATAAATTGGTGTTAAAAGATTCCACAATAGTCGATACATACCATGGGCGCGACATAAGCGCGCAGGGACGGCGTTTTGGGTTAGTAAGGCCGATTGGCGTCCTTAGGTCTCTTCAGCTGGACCTTTAGTCGTTTCATCCCAATTTGAAACCCATTCATTGCCTGGATAGCAGCCTGGGCAGAAGCTGGGTTGTCGAAAGATACGAATCCTGAAAACGCAAAAATAACCACGGTTCATGTATTCCAGTCCATTAATGAGATATATGTATAGTAATTAATTAAACAATTACAGTTCGTATAAATAATACGACAGACAACTACAATCGCTAGTAATATTCCTTACTGATATTATAAATGCGAAAGTAACTTTGTCTGTCTGTCTCGTTTACACTCTAAAACTACTAAACTGAATTTAATGAAATTTGCTACGTAAATAGCCTTAAGCCTGAGAAAGGACATAGGCTACTTTTTAATGCGAAAAAAAGGTTGATGAAAAGTACTACAGAAGTATCGTCATTTTTAGAGCTAGAACTTTTTTTGGCTGTTAATTTGATACAAATATATATGTCATTTAAAGATTGTTAAAATACGTAAAGTAAGACGTCCGTGCATTTTAAATAATTAAAAATGCTACCCTAACACTATTTCACGCGGTCGAAAAAACCAAAAATTCCAAAATACTAATGAACCAAATTCATAGGACTGACCCTTTGTGTTATATTGCTGCTTACCGAAGCATTTGCTCTGATTGGTGGCACGATCGATGAACACCTTGCTACTGATAACGTTCCCGAACGGCAGGAACATCTGCATCAGTTCCGCGTCGCCAAACTCCTGCGGCAGATGGTAGATGAACAGGTTGCAGCCCTCGGGCCCTGAGATGGAACATCCTGGGAACATAAGAAAATCTTTAAAGAACTCACAAATCTGCCTCTGAACACAAGCATTGGTCACTATGTTACATAACTAAATCTACGATTACAGAACATCGAAACATCGAACACAGAAGACGACATACAATTCCAATAATAATAGCAACAAACATTCCACAATAACAATAAGGATACAGATGTTGAAGTAGAGACGTCTTGCAGGAACGTTGCACCCCTTGAAGAAAGTTTCTATTATAAATTTGCTAATGGAAAAGTTATTTCTATCGAGAATAGATACGAAACAAAGAGAGATAGGAACGAATTAAATAGGTACTATGTAAGATAGAAAATATTTAAAGGCACATTTTTGAAGTAAAGCAAAATATAGAATTGTGAAAAACAGTATTATTATAAAATGTCTATGTTTTTGAATAGATAGATAAAATGAAGAAAAAATTGATGACCGCTGCGGGATCCAGTTCATTTGATTTAAAGTCAATGAATCTAGATACAATATTTACAAAAAAAAACCTAGATGTGTTAATGGGGACGATGTCATTTCTGTTACTTTCAGGTCATAAATTGATGGTATCAAAAATTCTAGGGCTAGATATAAGTAATTATTCCTAACGATTGCTGGATGCCGCTGATTGCCTTCAGTGATTAAAAAGATGTTAGCACCATCGCAGCTAGCCAAGGGAATCTTCGTCTTAGGGCTCCACTTACCTTCTCTCTGCGCCGGAGCTATGGTGGACATCGGAGGCGGAATGGGCTGCGGAAACTGCCCATAAACCGCTGGGTAAGCTGTCGAACATCAATTTGCACATTTCACAATGAACACCTATTATTTTGCGCGACGCACATGCACCAAATAGATACACAAATTATAAAGCAATATTGCTGCTAATTGTACTAATATTATAAACGCGAATATTTAAATGAATGGATGGAAGGATGAATGTTTGTTTGAAGGTATATTCAGAGCGGCTCAACGAAGCCCGATGAAATCTAGCACAGATATAGAACATAGCCTGGTACAACACGGAGTATGTAGTATAGGACACGGTATATATATACGGTATATATAATATATTATTATTCTATTTTACTACCTGTTTCTTTTTCAATAAAGGTTTTAGACTTTATTCACTGAGTGTGGTGTAAAATACACAAGAATTTTA
>JAAOEG020000030.1:870925-882311 GCA_011763625.2 Papilio bianor | reverse complement strand
TGTAGCCTGGCCTTACTAAGGATTTATTAATTTATAGCTTTTATACTAGACAGTGTTCTACATCAATATCAAATTTTATCCACATTTTGTAGATATATTAAAAACATCCATCCATCGATCTAAGTTATTTCGAATGTATAATATTAAGTAAGATTTTACAGTTGATGTTTGCTCACCCCAAAGCATTTCCTAATTCAATGTTAAAATTATCAACAAATTGAAGAAGTAAATAACGAATGTACTAACAAAATTATTATTTAATCATATTTATAAAGTATAAAATTCACATCGTCGATGTTGTCGCAAAGAGAACTTGTCGCGTATCAAATATTTATATTCTAGTGAAGAAGCGTTAAATCTGCTCGGAAAATACATTAAAGTGAGGCCTCCATCAGTCTCCGTAGCGGAGCAAAGAAATCGTCCAAAAAGGATTTATTTCTTTTATATCGGTAATAGTGTTTGATGTTCGCGGATCTTTTCATGAGCTTAAACTGAATAAATGATTACAAATTGGGATTCGCCTTTGCCGGGATTCGCTACATCTGTTGCAGCGACGCGTAATGTACATTTAATCTCCGGACCACTTCAAAATCTGCCAAAATGCTTTATTGCTCCGGCGAACAACTTTCCAAGTCGGCTCTCCGCCGCCTCAGATAAAACTTTACAGGCATAATGAATCTTAATCGTTGCGTCAATTTCCAAATTTGTTCTTAAGTTTTGTTTTAAAATAAAACTGGGATTTATCTCGTTGAGCGGAATTAATTTCGTCTTTTGTTGTTGCGCGCTCGCCTCGACTCCTACCTGTCCCCTAGCGCCTTTTTTTATTAATTTTGTCCCTTCCTCGTGACGATTCGATGCTGTATTGTGTGAAATTGTTAATGGACGGGGCGGAATGAATCTTTTTATACCTTCCCTTCTATCGTCACAATGGAGCTACATTTTTGACTTCATAATACAATTTGTGAGGTACATTATTACTGATTTTGCTGCTCGTTCTTGTACCTATTTGCGGTTACAATTTAAAAATTTTAGGCCTACGAACGAAATAAATACATCGTAGTCTTATTATTGGGTTATGGCACTACCTATACATTCATATAAAAAAAAAGATCTAATTTTATTTAATAATATCCATTGAACATTACATTTATATTTCTTTATCCTACTAATACTATAAGCGCGAAAGTTTGTTAGTAAATATGGATCTATTTCTCTTAATCTTTCATGCAAAAACTACTGAATGGATTTCGACCAAATATTACCAATACTTATTGTACGAGTATATTAGAAGAGTACATAGGTTATAATTTATAAAAATATTGTATGAATTATCCAAAAGATAGATAGATAGACAATATAAGTGTAATGTTTTAATGTATATTTAATTGAAACTATCTCCAGAAAGATGCAATGATCCTCGTTTAATTTTTGCATGGACACAGAATTTTTATACATGTACTCATTTTCTTTTGTAAGATTAACTAAAAAGGAAAGTTATAAGATCCTTCAACACAGGTTAACCTAGATAAAGATCTAGAATATTTGTGCTATTATCATTAATTCTGCTATCATTCCTTAAATAAATAAATTGCATAGAATAAAGAATTAATAGACATAATCATTAACAAAGTTCTGCATGCAATGCTACCATAGACCACATATCTGCAATATAAACTTCCACCATTCACATAATTAAATGTAAGACTAGATCGGACAAGATAGACTGGCCGTCTATAGGCATTAGACTAACTTTTAATCCTTCTATCCTTTCTAGGAAATGAACTTCAAGTTGGGAACAGCTGTTCTATGAACGCCGACTTAAGTACTAAGAGGAACCTCCAATGCCAGATTAAAGACATAACTCAGTGCATAGTTGTAATCCTTTGATAAAGCTTGATACTACATTTTAAGGGATATTTAATTAATTATTATATAAAATCAATAACATGACAAAATAAATTATTTTTACAACGGTTTAATGTCATTGAATAAGTAAATATGTAAGAAAGACAAAAATTTAGGTACAATATAAAAACGATGTATGAATAAAATAGATGGTCTGCTATACCAAGATTAGAATTATAATAATAAAAGCAAAGTCGACACCAATTTAGACGGTAGAGAAAACAAAAGTCAAGTATAAAAATTAAACAATCTAAGGTCGTCTGCGCACTGGCCACATAACCCCGGGGCCGCAACATGAATCTTATGCAATATGAATTAACAGATGAAGATGATTAAATCTAAGTATAGGTATATAAATATAAGGTCTAACAATTTACGAACAGAAAAAATAACATAACCGTATTAAATATACGCTAGAGTTCTAGGAACCTTTAAAAAAAAACATTTAACATTTATTTTCATTAATAAACTTCCTGATAAAGGTAACATAGGAAAAGTAAGTTAAAAGTTTTCATTACATTATATTTAATACCTTTGCTAAAGATTTTAATGTTTTTATATCATACTTAATTCAAAAAGTAACTTAATATATAAGAATAATTGTTTTACTAGTAGTATAAATGTGAAAGTTTAAATGAATGGACCGATGTTTGTTATATGCTATCTCCAGATTGGTTAAAAAGATGTCGATGGAATTCAGCATGTATGTAGAACATAGTTTGGAAGAGCACATGGAATCTGAATAAGCTATTAGTTAATTAGTTGAGGGCAAAAGCTATTTAGCAAATAATTACTATTCGTCTCTACCGATTCCTTTAAAACAATATATATTGGAAATCTACTTCCTTCTTCTCTTCTATATTCCGTATGCAAACCATCGGGTTGTAGAGTCTTAAACAAGCAATAAATACGCAGTAATTTAATCCACAAATAGATTGTATAATTGGTATAGATTTTTTTTACAATTGTAATGGACACTTACTTGAGAAGACGCTTCAAGAGAAATGTTGATATGTTAAAAAATGCTTAAAAACATCCATTTCAATTAAACATTTTAAGTTGAGGATTTAATTATCTTCCGTAAGTTTTAATAACCCATACGGCCTTAGTAAAAGCGTGCAATCCTTAATAGGGATTAAGCGGGGTCATATTCTCTGGAGCGACGCCCTCAAATCCCTTAAACCGACGAAGTTTGGCGTCGGTCAATGGGGATAGTGAGAGCGGCTTTACCGTCAACTCTTCTTGCGATTGGGAAAATCTTGGGCCATACAGAGTTTGAAGTATTCATGAAATTTAATTAATGCAAGTTCATTGAGACTTAAATATTAATTTATTTTACATTATTAGTTTATTATCGAGCGATATAATAACAAAGCAATTTTCATAATCGGCAAATAATCAGTTGACCGCGTGCATTAAAAGGCCAAAAATGATTTGAAATAGTTTACCAAAAACTTGTTATAAATTACGGGAACACGCTAGCAGATTTTAACAATTCATTCCTTTACGGATAAAAAGAATTACTATCTAATGAAATTAAAATAAAATTATTTTGTTTGTCGCTTTGCTAATGAATTAGTACCAGTCAAACTACTATTCTACAATGATAACTGTAACAAGATATGCCACATTAGTTCTTAAACACTTAGTAATACAAAACGGAACACATAAATTAATTTAGCATAAATTTATTAAAGCTACAATTATCATTTGAGCGAGAGTCCTGCTTGTATCACATTTAATACAACTTTAATTCTAGTGCGACGCAACATAAAAGCGCTTGCCATCCCCACAATGCGGAATGGCAAAAGTTAGCTTGTTTATTTCCACTTTAGAGGTGCGAAGGCACGCAAATGGGAGGTGTGAAATACCGTCTGAATTATTGTTGTAGAGCGCTATCCTGCACGCTTGTTATTTCGTCTACATATGATTTCTTTGAAAAATATTTTTGTTGATACACAAAACATATATTTAATCATGATTCTAGTATAACTATACTCAGTTAAAGATAATCAATACTTAAGTATTTTATAGGTAATAAGTATTTTTTATTTTATATATACACTGCATTAGAAAATATTTTAAAGGTTTGCCAAAACGTCTGAACAAATTATCCCAATCGTTATAATAAAAATGTAATAGGTTAAAATTAGGTAAAAACTAATAAAACCACTTCTGCGAGTCAAATAAAAACAAAAGTGAAACGCGTAATTTGATTAAAGTAACAAACAAATGCCGTATAACTAAAAATAAATTGTATTTAGGGCCGCATTAGCAATGTTTCTACTCCAAAGCGTCCAAAGGTAAGTCAATACCTCATTGTGCCGACTTTATTACGGTTCCATTCAGGTTTTAATTAATTGTCAGAGCCGTTTGATTGAAACACTTCGGGAAGTTGTTAGATATTGTTTGGACAGGCGCCTACCTCCGCGCTGTTTTGTATCGGCCGAGCTTTTGCACAACTTTGATTACGTCATTCATTCTCCAAGTTCTAGTGCGATTATTTTTCTTATGGTTTATCCCTATTTATTGAAGAAATAAAAACACCCTAGTTAATTACAATGTTTTCCGTTTATTTTTGAATGGTAATTTATTTAACTTTGCTTTATTCTGTAATTTTATTGTACAAAAATTGTTTCCTTTTTTATGCCGTTTTGTATGAATTTGTTGAGTTATTCATACCTCAGTTACTTCAAAGCTAAACGCACCGATCGAGACTAGTGGCGCCGCGTGGTGACAATTTTGCGTAAATTTATAATTGAACTATTTCTTAAAATCTAGGTCAAAATTTATTCTGATTATTATTCACGTGCGATTAAATGTTAAAATAAGTATGACATATGTGATAATGACATATGAAAATGATCGTGATTTTTTTTATAATTCCGTACCTGATTCTGCAGACCTTCATGAACTCGCGCGAGCAGGACGCGACGAGACCAGCACGTTTGTGGGAGCGGGATAGCAGTATAGGATATTAATAATAGTAACACTTCGAGACAATCCAAGTAACGAGCACGCTCAGATCAGCATACTTCAATAATGACCTTTATTTACATGAATGATGGTCCTCTCATTCAGATTCCGAATGTGGGTCCATGGGGGCCAGGAGTTGACTGGCGCGCGGCTGCCTCGCCAGCAACAGGCGGTCGCGAAGGCGGAGCCTACCTCGGGCCTGCGCAGAAGCCTTCCGTTACCATGACAACGCCTCCTCTGTATGTTTGTGATTACGTCCAACATCCATAGAAAGGTGGGAAACTTTCACGATTGACGTTATACTCGATAATTGTGTTTGTGTGTCGGTCGGGCTTTTTAAAAGTTTGCCTCACAACAAACTGCGAAATATGTTTCAGGTCAGTTTCTAAAAGCACTAGTTAAGTGGATTACATATCTAAATATTTGCTTATGAACATTGTTTAATAATGCGAAAGTTTAGATGGATGGATGGATGAATGTTTGTTAGAGTTTGTAGCATAAACGGCTGAACGGATCTCCATAAAATTTGGCATAGATGTAAAGGATAGTCTGGAAGAACATATACATACTATTAATCCCGGAAATAGTTACGGTTTCCGACGGATAGGTACTTTTATTATTTACTCTATGATTCCGCAACGGTTCAACATATCTTACTGAAATGTTGCACAGATATAAAACATAGTCTGGAACAATATATAGAATACTAAGTTTTATTTTAATAACGCGCGGACGAAGTGGCGGGCGACAGCTAGTATAACATATTTTCAGGCCTTCCATTTACACTAATATAAATAATTCCTCTATAAACAGTTACTGTTTTTTATTTTTTTTATAAGAGAAGATGGTAAACGGTAACGGAAAACGGAACACAGAGATGATCATCGACACGAATGGTTATCCGCAACACATGAGGAACTACAGATGCGTTGCCTGCCTTTGAGAAAGATATAGGTTCACTTCTTGAAGGACCCTAAGTCCTACTAATTTAGAAATATCGCCCAAGCCAATATGTTCCACAACGCCTCTGTGGTAAGAAATTTGTCAACAAGCAACAGGATTAAATCAAACTTCCTATAAAGCATTACGTGCACATGGATAAAGAATCTTTATTGACCTTTAAACGCAAGAAAACATAAATTGCAATCAAAAGTTGGCACATCAACTTTAATGATTTCATCAGGAGACCGGTAGATGTCACTATACTGCATAGTTAAACTAATAAAACAGTTTAACTTGTATCGTAACTGAACTTCATACTGCAGTTAAAAAGCTAACGTCTCTTCAAATGCTATTATGAATGGGTATTTTGGAATTTAAGATTGATTAAGGAATTGTTTTTATTATTAAAAGACAAAACTTAACTTGAAAATATTTTCTCTGCATTAAATTCAGGAGAATAATTTCTTTTATCATATATGTTGCGAAGACAGACGCTTACTCCTAGGAACCCTGGATGAGATGACACTCGATTAGCGATATCGCTAGTAAATACATATATATATAACTAGCGTTCACCCGCGACTCCGTCCGCATTTTTTTCTTTTTAAAATAAAAGATTTTTTCTTAAATAAACGAAGCCTAAGTTACTCCTTATTACATCAGCTACCTATCAACAAAAGTGACGTTACAATCGGTCCAGTCAATCCAGAGATTAGCCGGAACAAACAAACCGACAGACAGACAAAAATTGTAAAACATGTTATTTTGGTGTTAGTACCATATATATATATTCGTATACATGTAGTAAAAGACGGTTATTTCAATATTACAAACAGACACTCCAATTTTATTATATGTATAGATTGTATTTTATAATCTTCAAACTGTGTCAAAATGTTTAGAACGTAGAAGTATAATTCATTTTTAAAATTCCAGTACTGGACAACCAAAAGTTGAAATTAAATTATAGTTGTAAAATGGCCTTTGATTTTTGATAAAGTCGCTCATAAATAACTAATTGCATTTGTGTTTATCTCTTTTCGAGTATAGAAAGTTCAAAGTTTAAGTTTCAGTAAGCCGTTTTTAAGTATTATTAGTCTGAAGCTCGGATTCGCTTGTAATGCGGAACCACGTAAGATTGTGCTAACGTTCAACCATCCAAGTTCCTTCAGGGCCGATAAATTACCGAGTCACTTTTACAGCTCATGAGAACATACGACAAAACTTTGGTACTGCGGTCTACCGCATAAGCGATGAGCGACAAATATTGAAAAAATGTAAATATTGAATAATTTAAATAGATTTTGAAGAAACAACGTTAGTCGTTGATAACGAATTTAGTTTTTCAAACTGACAATGAATACGAATTGAAGAGGGGAGAGATTTAATATTTATTCTTGTCTTCGATTCAAATAAGTGATTCTAAGTCAATTAATTATAACAACAATTAAAAAAAAATCGTAGAATAATACGCTAAAGAGAGTAACTGCTTACAATTTTCAATAACGCATGTTAATTAAAAAAAAATTACGTCAAAATATACTACATTTTGTAACACTAAAAATAATGTAGGTATTTTAATTTTTGCTTTACGCTCAAATGTTGTGACTTGTACGTCATGTTAGCTCTACTGCATTAAGTGGATAATCCCAGAGTTCATACTTTCATCTCCTTAATGGATGCAGCGAAAACCATTTATAGCTTTCAGATGCTTTTTTATGTGCACTCTATTGAAGTGAGATTATTGAGGTGGCACGTCGCCCGATGGCTTTTACAGCCGGTATAAAAGCGCTTTGCTAAATAAATATTTGTAAACGTTTTTCAATTAGTTTCAAAAAACGATGAATACAAATATTCGTGAACATGGTTTAAAGGACTCGTACATTTTTTATTAACTCAAAATACACTTTATATTTTTTTTCAATTGTTTTAAAGTAGGTATATGGCCCAGTAATAAAAAAAAATAATAACAAACGCCTCTTGCTCCATTCTTTGCCGACTTAGGATTAACGCCTATATTGTACCTGCTTCTCAGTTACTTTGGTCACACCCAGATATTCTGGACAAATTGCCTGTAATAGGGATAACTGTTCTCAAAAGATCACGGTGCCGGTCACCTGGTTATCTGAACAAGTCCCAGTAATACGAGGACTCGATATTCCGACTGTCTTGAGACAAGCCAAAGATAGAGCACCGTGGAGGCAACTCGTCGACACTTCGATGAATTCACTTCAAGATGAGCACGACCTTCAATAATGTGGAACACGAAGAAGAAGACTCCTCTTACTGTTATAACTACTAACTATGTATATTCTTTTTTATTTTTATGAAATAAGGAATCTAACGCTGTTACTCGTGCAATACTTTGACTTGAAATTATACTGTACTCACTATAGTGGACCAAAATATGTGAATAACTCAATATCACCATCAGCAAGGAGATAATGCCAATGTACTTGTCATGGATCCAAGTGCGCTACCTCGTTATTTTTTGTTAGGTGACCGAGTTTCTTCTGCCTTGAATTTACAGCGTCGGAGAGCTTGAGGTGGGCAAGCGCGAATGGCGCTTAGCTTAAACCTCGTTTAAAAATATCTAAGATCGAGGGTTCCCTCATGGGCCTTTGCTCGAGCTGTTTGTTCGTTATTATTACTGGATTGTGGGGCCGCCGAGCTCTTAGGTCGCTTCGGTGGCCGCTCCTTGGTGTCACATCGCTATCATCATTTGTATATATATAATAAGTCAATTAAGCAACCGTATTCATTTGTCATTTTGCAATACCCGTGCTTTTCAGATGCAGCGATAATGACGGCTACAACATACATTAGTGTGTTCTGTACATTGGTATGTTGTTTTCAAAGAAGATATTTGATGAATTTAAAAATCTAAAGTCGTTATAACTACGAGATGAATGCTATATTTACTAAAACTTACTATTACTATTTTCGAGTAGGATAGACTTATTGCGGTAGAATTAATGTGAATTTCCAGAAGAACAAACACGGTACAGACGGGCAAAACAAAGACGTCGGTCAATAGATATAATTTGATTCATTTGTGGAATAATTTTACATTTTTTTAGCAAACTATACCATTGCCGTCCCGGCCTTACTCTAACATAAGAAGCTATAAAATCTAATAACACAACACGATACCGGATTAAGTTAATATAAGGATATTGTATTCTAAAAACAATATTAACTTATTATGACCTTCATTTACAATAATATTCAGACAAAACAACTAGGTACTAGACGTAAGTAATTAATACACGTCACGTGCTGTTTGCACCTGAGCGTTTAACGATCATCGTCCAGCGTAAGTTTGTATTGGAGAGCTCAACTCGGTGGATTTGGATAACCAAATTTCCGTCTAACGCGTTCGGAGCAATCCATCTTAGTGGATATTCTCAAGATCCGGGTGTCACAACTAACGTTTAGGGAATGCATATAACGAAGGCTAGTTACAAAGGTCCATGTAACTGCCGGGTTAAGATACAGGAGTGTATTATTAAAAGTGCCTTTACATTTTACATTACGCTTCAAAGATTTCTTTTGTTAGCACTTGTTTATTTGTAGCAGCATTTTGCCTTTACCTTGAGAATGACATTTAGAATTTTCTCACGTCTACAAACTTAAGCTGCAAACACACTCGCCAGTTTCTGGCACACTTGCATGTGCCAGTTTCAGGTATGTGATACTCCAACTTGTGTGCCTATGTTTTGCACGTAAGTACATTTTTTAATAAGAGAAGGGGCGGCGGAAACACCAAGGTGATCATCGCTCGTGGACATCTGCAACCAAGGAAACTACAGATGCGTTGCCGGCCTTTGAGAAAGAGTTACGTTCACCTCCTGAAGGATCCTAAGTCGTACTGATGTATGGCACGACTTTTGGCTTCGTAACTGTTAGAGGCATGTAAGTTGAGGAAGGAGGTAGTCTATGATACCGGCGTGTGTGTTGTGAAAGCTTGATACTGAAACGTACTTTTGCTTGAATAGGCACGTGTGTTCTGCCAGTAGTAGATATGCAAGTAACTTGCAAAAGTATCCGTCGCACCAGTGACAGGCAAGTGCCAATAACAGGCATGTGTATTCGCGCTGATAATTCTTTTGCCGGATTTTTATTAAATTTGTCCTTTTCAATGTTTTTTTTATTTATTAAAAGGGAGTAAATACAATGATATGAAAATATATAGTTCTTAGGTAATGTAATACTAATATTACAAATGGCAATGTTTAAATGGATGTTTTGTTCGAAGGTATATCCAGTACGGATCAATGGATCTTGATGACATATGGTACATGTATATGTGTGGGAATATAGTCTAAAAGAACACATAGGATTCTAAGTTTTTTTAATCTCTCCCGAATGTAGTTGCAGGCACTAACTAGTCAATTATAATTTTGAATTTTTCAATTATTTTTCAGCAAATGTATTAACTAACTTTCTTATTTTTCTTAAGATCTCTGATGTGAACGTACATACCTGAAACAAAATTAAAAAAAATAAGTCACTGTCATAGAATATAAAGTAAATTTTAATGTACAGTCTAAATAATATTTAATGAAAATTATTTATTTTGGCGTTTATATACAGCATAAGATATAAATCAAAATATCAAACAAACTAATTCAACCACTGTATTCAAGATGCGTTATAAAATAGGCGCTCAATTTCACGACTCACTATTTTTAATCACGCGCTGAAATGAATACTAATTAGTAGCGAGCTTGTTACACAGAGCCGACATACACTGGATGCGGTACAGTCATTTATTATGGACTTATTAACATCGTCCCCGGAGAGCGTGCTCAAGATTTGTTTGCGTTATGACACGAAACATAACGCCTAGATGTGACACTATTAAACATTTATTTAAAACCTTTGAATAGTAAAAAATATGATTAGATCAAGTAAAAAGAGGTATAGATAAAAAAAAAACAGTCTTTTATTTGGTGATTTTGGCGGTCCAATTAGCTTTTCTCCAATCGCCTTAAATGGTGTGGCTCTACCAACTTACTCTGAATTCAAGTATCTTGGTTCACTCGTCCATTGTGACGGTGGCATTGACCAGGACGTCAAAAGCCAAATAAATGCAGGCTGGATGAAATGGAGATAGGTCACCGGTGTGATATGTTATCGAAGAGTGCCACTGAAGCTTAGGGGACAGATCTACAAGTCGATCGTGAGATCAGTCGTAATGTATAGATCTGAATGTTGGGCCACCAAATTTTTGGATGAAAGAACATTGCACGTGGCTGAGATGCGTATGTTAAGATGGATGTGTGGTGTGACAAGAAAGAATAGTGTTAAGAATGTGTACATTAGGGGAAGTTTGAAAGTAGCAACAATTATAAAGAAATTTAGAAGCAAAAGGTTAGCGTGGTATGGACATATTAAGCGGAGATATGACGATCACATAAGTAATGACATTAAATGTGGATGGATAGAAAGGTAGAGGAATACCGAAGAAAGTTTGGATGGACGTGTGAAAGAGGATATGCGTAAGAAAGGTGTGAATTCAGATATGACGGCTGATAGAGATGTGTGGAAAAGTAGTACA
>JAAOEG020000030.1:670168-685605 GCA_011763625.2 Papilio bianor | reverse complement strand
CTTTACCATAAAAAGTAGACAGTTTCAAATACACTTTAGCTTAGACATACCGTCAACTTTTTCATACCATGGCTGTAGTGTCAAGCGCGGATTTTTAACAAGACATGGTTATTGAAACATTTTTAACCGTAGGCTTGAGAAATACGATGTTGTTTTAAATAACAATGTAGTAAACGAGCAAGCGGCCACCTGGAATCGCTGAAATAGCGAAGTGACCGCTACCCATAGACATCGGCAATTGCAGATGCGTTGCCTACCTTTAATCGACGGAGGAGGAGACACACTGAAAGATAATATTTCCTCTTCCTATACGTATCCTCTTCCGTCAAGTCCACTTTCCCTTCCCATCTTTTACGTGTAAGATAAGGGTGGGAAGGGAAAGAAGACTAAGATTAGGCCTCCGGCACCACACTTATTGGACGAAACGCGGAATAACTCCCACTTCACGCCTGTCTTCTTTGTGGACGGTGTATTGCACCGGGCAAACCGGC
This sequence comes from Papilio bianor, assembly GCA_011763625.2. NCBI lineage: Eukaryota > Metazoa > Arthropoda > Insecta > Lepidoptera > Papilionidae > Papilio > Papilio bianor. The sequence goes on along the minus strand of JAAOEG020000030.1, from coordinate 685,114 downwards.
CCATTCATTCGAAGATGTTAAAGCTGGCTCTACCACCAATATATTATAAACTACTTAAATCGAAAGAGTTGTGGTGATACATATTTATGGTGAAACATATAACCACATTGACGTCAGTAAGACTTAATATAATTTTTCACTTCAATAAAACACATATAATAATAAGTTTTGTTTTACAAACAATAAATATTTCTTAAAGTTTCTGAATTGGTATTGATTTAGTGGATATTGTTAACCATTTGAAGTGTCTCGGTCGATAGCTACTTGACATTGGATAACTTGATTCTCGAAATGGTCTAACAACTATCACTTAAGTTAAATGAAAAGTTCTTCGCTTTGTATTTGTTCTTATTGAATTTTCTCATCAAAGGTTACATTACTAAAATACTTTTTACAGATAAGCAGCTACACACCAATCCAATATTAATTAACCTTTACGGCAATCACAAAATAAAATAGAAAATAACAGAAAATAGTTGACAATTTGTACAGTACTAAATATCATAACATTTAATGATAGAACCGCTAATTATGTTACACTAGCTGTCGCCCGTGTCTTCGTTTGCGCGGAATTAAGAAAAAATCTTAACTAGGAACCTATGTGTTCTTCCAAACTATGTCCTGGAGCTACCTTCTAACATCCATCCATCCAGCCATCTAAACATTCTCATTTATAACATTAATAAGATTTAAAATATAATATATATAAAACACTTGCTAAATTAAATTCCCCGAAAACGAAATGCACATAAACTATAAAAAGAGAGTAGCGTGTCTAAAACGGAATGCTAACATATTAACCGCAGCGGCGATTTTCAGTCGGAATCCGAGCATTAAACAGGCTTTTCATATACATTAAATCAACGCTTTTCAAAACCGCCTTTTAAATTGCAACTGGTCGAGTCAAATAAATATTTATTGCTACTAATATACGCGTGAATTATTAACATCGCCTTATCATTACTTTACACAGAGATAACAAGACAAAGAATATTTAAAAGGATGCTGTGTTTCTTATGTCTGATCATCATACTCATTTTACACAGATTGTTTGTTGTCGAAGTTTCAAACGGTGTGCGTTTAGGCTTTTACATCGTAATTTCTTTAGTGATAACTTGGTAGTTATATAGCATGCGGGAAGCATTAGGCCTAACGACTAATGGATTGGTCGATGTAAAGCAAGCGTCGTGCGGAGACTCAGTTGACGAGTATAATATGCGGTAAGAAAAAGTAAGAATTGTCACCAACGCATTCGAGACCTATAGAGTAATGAAAACAGTTCTCGTATGCGATCACCCTTGCGATGTCCTTACGGCCACTGCATATTATGCTTTGATTGTCGCGTCAAATCATACGTACTGTTTACTTAAGAAGCTACTAATAAAAATAAGCAAATAATTAAAGGGTTTTTAGACTCATAAAAGTTTCACGTTTAATTATTCCACAGTTCAAACACATAAAAGGTTGGGTTGTTTGACATTAATAATCCAACATGACAACGGGGTATTCACCTTACTCATTTCAACTATTAACAAATGTCACTAAACGATAACGGTTTTAATAAAGTCGACAAAATAAAATTATAGTCACTAGATCGGTCACCGAGAATTAATTTGGTTAATTTTCTTAGGTTTATAATCGAATAAAGTTGCAGATTTTGTATTTTAGTCACTATTCATAATAGTAATATTTTTTTTCGTATTATTTTGTATCCAACAACCCGAATATTTCGGACGATACATTGGAAATTCATTGCGTCATTAAATATTTCTTCAATAAACGTCGCCTGTCGTTTTCAATTAGCAACCTTGAAAGTTGACTACGATGATGTCGCTTTATTAAGAGCCGCTGTCACTTTGTTAATTAGTTGATCGATCTGACATGAATCTTGATTAATATTGAAAAACATACTTTTTGAAGACCAAATTTTAGATAAACTTTACAAATATTATATATTAGCTGTCGCCCGCGACTCTTCTCGAAAACTTAGTATTCTATGAGTTATTCCAGACTATGTTTTAATTCTGTGCTTAGTTTCAGTAAGATATGTTGAACGGTGGCGAAATTATCGAGTAAATAATAAAAAAAACTACGTATCCCTCGAGAACCGTAACTATTTCCGAGATCAAAGTAGTACCTATATGCGTTCTTCCAGACTATCCTCTACATCTATGGCAAATTTCATTGAGAACCGTTTATCGGTTTAGGCTACAAACTCTAACAAACATCCATCCATCCATCTAAACCTTCACATTTAATAATAAGTCAGATTAAGATTAAGATTAAGATATTGAGTTTAAGATTTAATGATAAACAGACCGAATGGACTGGGGAGACGATCGACAAACATTCGTTGAAACGTTGACACTATAAAATACTTCAGAAATTAATAATGTAATCAACACGAAAGTTGTCGCGATTGTAACTCGAATAAAAAAACCCCCGCTGTTATTGGAGAATTTGAATTTTTCATCAAACGCTTAGGCGTTTACTAATAAATTGAAAGGGTTATGATTGATGGCGCGTGGCTCGGACATTGATGTTACATGCCGAATAAAATTCATATCTGTATCGGGAACTATTGTCTGCTAGCCCCATGTAAAAGCTTTCACACCCACGTACGCTAATGGAATGATCACAAATAGATAAATTTACTCGATTGAGGATCAAAAACCTTTGAAATTTTATTTCGAAGATCTTTGCCACTAGTCAAAAACAGATTACAGAAGGCACAGGCCTGACTTTAGTCCTCTTCCCCTTTCCATCCTATTCTTGTATGGAAAGGATGGGAAGGGAAAGTAGACTTGATGGAAAAGGAATGCATAAAAGAAGTTTATTCACTTATATTGTGCGACGTCTCGTCGGTCGATTAAAGTAAGGCAATCTATTTGCAATTGCAGCCAACTATGGCCTGCGGTCGCTTTGCTATTTTGGCAAATTCAGGTGGTTGCTTACTCGTTAGCCACATTACAGATTATAAAAAGACAGCAACAATGGAATTTACATGGACATATTCACATGTACCAGCAAGACATGTTGCTTAAAGTCTTTAAAACTATGCAATTCCACATTACATCGTAATAGTGAAGAAAAACATATCTAAATTCGTACTCTTTAGTAAAACCTTTTTAAAAGAAAGTCCTCTGCGGATTTATCCATATAATTAAAAAGCTGGAAATTGAAAGGCGGGGGTAGACCGCGATGCGACAGGGCGACAGTAGCATCATGTCTGTGTGTATACATTACTCATTTCCTTAACGACGCCAGAGGCCGCTGCGTTACCAGATATTACGTGCTTTTTTATGGCGCCGCTCGAATGAAATTCCATTCGTTTGGGATGTGTTTTATTACGTCTTTATTCGCGAATACCATTACGGTATTAGTTGTTGTGATGGTTGTCAGGCATATACTTGAATATCCTACTTTATATTCGTTTATTTGAAATAAAGGCTCTTTAGTAATAACTATTTGAATATCTAAATATAATTTGAATTCAGAAGACGATCGTTATACAGGATGCTGGTTAACACTGACCACTAACAGAAGACGCCAGCAACAACAACATATGTTGCACGAATTGGCCAGCTCGCTCGGTGCAATACTATGATCACACAGAAGACAGACGTGAAGTGGAAGCAATTCCGCATTTTGTCTGATAAGTGTGCGTTCAGGAGACCTTATATTAGTCCTCTTCCCCTTAAGGATACGTTAATTTCACCAATAATAAATAATCGCATAATAAATGGATGGTCGCATAATAAAGGGAAAATTTAGTTTTTTTGTGCGTTCCCTCCCCCGTCGATTAAAGTATATCTATGGGCAGCGGTCACTTCGCTATTTCAGCGATTTCAGGTGGCCAAATGCTCGTTTGACAACTTTTTAAGGAAGAATACGTGCGAGGACGCCGTTAACGAGCACAAAGCGGGGCGAGGAAATGTAGGCAATATCAAACGCATGCGGGCCCTAACCACTAATGATTTCTTTCCTGACAGCGGGCGCTATGTCATGCGTGAACATTAAATCTCTCAAACAATTCATGCTATTTATCGACCGAGTTATCAACTAATAAAAACCCTAAAAATTACCCGTAAATATGTAGAAAATCAGAGGAACCAAAACAATATCAAAGTAAGTAAACATATTCTTGCGACATTACTTTTAATTTAAACGTACAGCGGATTACTCATACCATGGAATTAGACTTTACACAATTTCTAAGAAGCCAACAAAACATCCAACTATTTACAAGGACTTATTAACTGAAAACTTCACATAGATTTATAAAATTTTGACTTACGTAAATGAAGAGTGGAATTAGCTTAAATTAGTTATGCGTTAAGATTATTTGATTAATACCCACCGACCGCACAGAAGGTAGGCGTGAAGTGGAAGGGTTTCCACGTTTCGTCTGATGAGTGGGGTGTCGAAGGCCTAATTTTAGTCTTATATCCTTATCCTGCCTTATCTTACAAGTAAAGGATGGGAAGGGGAAGCGGACTTGACGGAGGAGGATACGCATAGGAAGAGGAAATATTCTCTTTCAGTGCGTCTCCTGCCCCGTCGATTAAAGGTAGGCAACGCATCTGCATTTGCGGATGCCTATGCAGCGGTTACTTCGCAATTATAGCTATTTCAGGTGGCCGATTGCTTGTTTTCCATCTTGTAACATAAAAAATGAGAATGTATTATTTATTTGGTTAAAATTGTAGACATTACATAATATTATTTTACACTTCTTACGATTTACGCGTCCTCAAGATATTGTATAAAAATGAATAATTAAAAAAGGAAACCCATTAATTACAGCTCGCTAAAACGAAACCGTAACATGATAAGTAGTTTTTTTCTGTTTGTTTATTCTGCAGACATCGGTAATCGAATAGACAGGTTTTAACACGGTTTCTAAATTCGCTATCAACTTTTAAGTCTGCCTTTATTATAACTGAGACTGATTGTATAGATATATAAGGCAAATAAAGATAATAGACATGTATAGTAATGTTAAAACAAGTATGATACATTAAAATTTATTTAAATGAATAAAATATCTTGACAGTGTTTCTATAAAAAACAAGGAGTTGCCATTGAAGATGAATTTAAGGGACAAGTTATTCTAATGTTATAGTTTTATTATTATAACAGAAATAACTTTGTATCTGTTACACTTGTTAGTTGATTAAATTGAATTTTATTAAGATCACTCGCTATATCTTCAAATTAATTAGTTCGTTTAAGGTAGCACGATTTACGAATTAACAACCTATCGAACATTCAAATGAAAAAGCATAGCAAATTATAATGAATTATGACAACTGAGAAAGTTTAATAATCTATTTTGTTTTTAAAAATGTGTTTAATATTTTACATTATAACTTATCTAATATATTAAGTTATTATACCATACCTGTCATGGGTGATTTGTATAAACTTAAGATGGGTTCTGATAGAAGGGGGCCGGCGGCCTCTGAAAAATAAAACACCCTTTAGTGCCGACTCCTTCGTGACACAATAAACAATGTCATGAAAGTCAGCCACGATCTTGATTTGTGGTTTATAATTATATCTTTATTTGTATCGTTTTGAATAGACTACGTTACGTTTTGCTTTATTTAATTAATTTATTAATTTATTTTTTATTATCTGGAAGACTAACAGCCGCTTTCACAAAGTAGGTATAACATTAATCATCAAAGATAAGGACAATGAAAGGTGTTCACAAATAGAACACATTTTAAACAAATATTACAGCGCCATATATTTATTTTGTATTCTATAATATTGGTTATTATTTTTAAGTTTATTAATTTTAATTTTTCAAATATGTTTTTGAGAATATACACTTTATTGTTACAACAAAATATTTTTATATAACAGAAGTTTTCCTCATTATATCAATTGATTCAAGACTTCTTATATTTTACTGTATATATTACATAGACTACAATATTTCTAATATAATATTTAACAGATAGCACCCCATAGTCATAACAGTGGGCGCGTTCACAAAGAACATTTTATGTGGAATTATTTCCGCCACTTTGAGAGTAATTTCACATTTAAGTTTCCTAACTCGATCGCAAACGAACTCCCGACGTTTCTACAAGAATAATGTGAATCGCGTAAATGCAAGGGAACGCATTAAAGCACTGGAAAAGATTATCCTGGAAATATAGCTTTTATAATGGAATTCAAATTAAATTTATTTTTCTTTCCTTAATAAGGTTTTAAGAAGATAAACATTCTTACTTAAATTTAAAGACTATATATTATTGTATATTTATAATCATATGACTAATAATCATATATCGTTGCCATGTCTATTGTCGGAAAATAAAAATGATATGCCATAAACTTAATCTATACTAAAAATATAAACATGAACACTCCGTTGTTTGTATGTTTGCATTAAATAGACTCCGAAACTACTAAACTAATTTGAAAAATTCCTAAACTTGGAGAAGCTAAACAATATCCAGTTTATTCGGATTTTATATGCGGCGGGCAGCGGGCAAAAACTAGTAAATTATTAGAATGAATCGCTAATATGGTCAACGTTAATTTACGCTCAATAAACATTTTAATTCAACGAATATTAAAAACACATAAGCTTTTTTTCATAGTCTGAAAGAAAAACGTCGCTACAAATTAATGCGAGGGCAAACTATAAAAAACAGTGCCAAATTGGTCGCCAATGCATCTGAGACGTGTCAACTTCTAAAACTAAATTAATTCGTTCGGACATATTTCATTCTGTGTAGTCGAAATGCGGTTTTAACCTTCGGCTCTTGATTTATTATCCGTGTTGACACTACAAACATTTTAAAATTCTTTTTACTCTGTGACGTCGACGTCTAATTCTGCCACATTCCCGGAATCATTGGACATTAATATTTTGAGTGCATTTTTTTTGTTTTTTTTTTTGAGAAAAGAACACGGTATTCAATGCTTTGTTTTATAAATAAAGTATTTTAAATTAGTCTACATTGATAATGTTACTTTATTATTTATCAAAAATTATCGACTTCATTTTTCATACGTGGCACAACAGACATGTCTACGATGTTTGCCGCCAATGGGCTAAAGGTCACAAGCCAAACCTTTACTGTATTTTGTTATGCAATAAATTACATTATGAAACTACGCAAGTTTTTCATAGAGCAATTAATTAAAGTCAATATTTATTCAAAGATAATTTTTATTCTATAATTATGTCGCGCCCACATAATTTGTCAACACTCAACATTAGTCCACTGCAGAGGCGGAATTTTCTTTTGATATTACATCTGAAAATAATGGTTTCGCATTTACGGTGTGACTCATAGTCGCACCTGAGAAATTATATCAAAGCTCATATAGAGACCGTTTTAAAGCATAACCTTACACGTATAATTATGTAAGTAATTACTAATGCGGTAAAATTATTCTTTCCACACTCTTATTTTCTTTATGATTTTTTATGTTTGTTATTGTTTTGATTTTTAAATTAACCCTTAGTTTGCTTTTTTGTATTTAAAAATGTTTAACAAAGTGTTGGTTACCGTCAAAATACGTCATGAAAACTGCCGAATGGCCTTATCACTGCTCACAGTCCAGGCCTGTTTGTATATGGAGCTTCTCTACAACGTAAAGAGGATTAACATCTCAATGTGTGTTTGTGTGGACATTGTGTTTGTTACTTTAATTTTTATTGAATTGTGTAACCCTTTTATTTATTCTCAATAGATTTTTAGTTTTATTTTATACGTTTTAATATTATATTTTTTGTTGGCTGACTTTCACGGCAAGGCAGGCATATCGCAAACTCACCTCCGCAAATCAATGACATCGCTGATGATTTTATAAAACTCGGTCTCAAATTTTACTAGATACTTATCCCTAACTCCAACTAGCGCGTTTAATACTTTTAATGCACTTAAAAGCTTCCCTAATATACTTTTAAACTCTATTTTAGAGGCGAAAAGGCAATGGAATATTAAACTTTGTACTGCGATAAGTTGTTTTAATTCTATTCTACTATTATTATTAAATACAATAGAAAAATGGCACTAAAAAGACACGTTTTTACGATCGATTTAATTAAATCGATGCGATGTCAGTTTCACAATACACTGGTGAGAAAATTAATACATCAAAATTCGAACTAAATACACCGAGCGGTCGGAGGACGCGGCGTGTTATCATAAGCGAGAGGTCATAGTGGCGTGTTGTTTACGCGATGTAGCCGCGATGTAACCGCGCTGCCGGCGGTGGGGTGCGTGGCGCGGCCGTCGGGGGCACGACTGGCGTTCGCCGCTCGCCGCTCGCCGGCCGGCGCGCCACACGGCCGCCGCGACCGCCGCGTCGCCGCGCGCATGCGCACGCCCGCGGCGCCTGCGCGGCACACCCGCACACGTGCCACGAACGCGCGCCACTTATCAAAACTTTGTATCGTAGTTAACAAGTTGCTTTATTAGTTTTGTTTAACATTGAATTGTTGTCACGATGTTGTTATGCCTAATGCGTGAAACTGTGAGTTTGGTGTCACACCTCAGAATGTATTTACAAATGGCTTTTAGGTTAAGGGAGAGCTTGTCTAACTGACCGAGATTTGTTCTGGCCTAATACGAAAACATTCTAGCAAGCTTGGATTTTGTATTTATCAAATTTGACAATAGAGTGATTTATTAATTCAAAACCCTGTCTGTATTGTAATGAAAGATATATACAATAGATTTCTAGGTGTTAAATGTTTTTATACTTTTTTACGACTTGTCGGTATATATATGGCCAGAAGAAAAACTCACGAAAGGAATAAATACGACGTTTTAGCAGACGTTTGCGATGTTTGTAAACAGCTTTTACAAACTGTTTGGGTTATAAGTCTGTGGTTGTCATTGATAGATGACAACGCTATTATTAGCGTTCGGAAATGACTTACATTTACCGAGTTTTGATCTTTCGCTTTCTGTGCTATTAGAATTTATATTACATTTAAAATGTTCTATGTAAACAAAAATATATTTTCAATCAACTATTCTGAAACTCCATCCTTTTTTTGGTTAATATAACAATACGCTGCTTTTAATAAATTTTCTGACATTAGACCGATTTACTTACAAGTAATTTAATAAGGAATGATCGAGGCGAGAGAAGCTAGAGCCGTGCAGCCAATCAAATCAAGGGCAGTCGCTACAGCTGTAATTGCGGCCCTAATCTCTACTGTGCACTATGTACTATGTATCGTGGGTACATACATATATCTATGTAGATCAGAATTGAATACGCTTACAGTACTTACATTTTCATTTAATGCGAAAATGTGATATTACGCTAGACAATTTTTATACGTTTTCAGTTTACATCGTCATTAGCTCACTATTTCCCAACCGAAAGGGTTTTTTGACTTTACACACACATTTGAATTTTTTCTACAATATATGCAGGTAGCACCACGATATTTTCCTTCACCGTAAGAATTTCGTATAAATCAACATATAAAATAATACCTTTGAAATGAAACCGGGACCTACAGCTTACAAGTCAAGAGTTTAATTCCTGGGTCACCGTCTCTCTTATATACTCATTGAGTGTGAGTGAGTGATTTAGTCTGTGCTTTTATGTATAAGGTTTTGTATGTAGATTCCATTGTGACGGTTTAGAGATAAGCCAGTGAACCGATGTTGACGAGTGAGGAGTCTATAGATTCAACTACTTCCCCGGAGTATCATAGGATATTATATTAGCACAAAACACAAACCTTAGAAGTAAAGTTGTAATTCAATTGTAAAACAACCAATTCAGTTTTTTCTTCTTGTCGAAAACTTCGAAAACATATTTTCAAAGCGTCAGTCAGACGGTTATTTTATTGAAAGTGGATTAGTAATAAGTTAGTTCCATTTTTTTCATCTATATATTATATATGTAATAAAATTGGAGTTTCAGTTTGTAATATTGAAATAACCGTTTTTACTACGTATATACGATACATACACCAAACTAAAATGTTTTACAATTTTTGTCTGTCTGTCTGTCTGTTTGTTTCGAGTAATATTTGAAATGGCTGGACTGATTTTGGATGAGACTTTTATTGACAGGTAGCTGATGTAATAAGGAGTAGTTTAGGATACGTTTGTTTTAGAGAAAGAACATGCGGACGGAGTCGCGGGCGACAGCTAGTTTGTTTAGTGTGAATTATGTTTTCACATAATAGACTCTATTACAAGAATTTACATTGAACAATAACAGACGGGTCAATGTCACCGTTCTCAAATACTCTACAAAGATTTCTCACCATCTCAAATTCTTGAGTTGATTATCTTTCTTCTAAACTGACCTCTTCAATCAATGTTGGATGTACTTTGGCTCCGGGTCAGAAAACTCGATTCAAACTAACTTAACAAAGAGTTTAAACGATTTCACTGATTAGTTGCACGAAATAGACGGCTCTGTCGAACTGCGTTAGAACAATTCCATCTCCGTTTCTACTTTCTGTTGTAACGTGTTGGAATACTTTAGTGAATATATACTTTGCAGTAACAAACTAAATTCATCACAGTACTGACACTTAATTCAATGTATAGGTTTATATAAATATATTTTTTTCTTCTGTGGGCGTGTTTGTCACTGAACTCCTAAACGGCTGAATCGATTTCAATGAAATTTGTTGTGTGCATTCAGGTGGTCTCGATAATAGTTAAAATTCACAATTACGACCAATTACAATTCTTTTTTAATTATCATTTTTATTATTTATGTTGATTTTGAAATGTTTTACATTTGATCCGGCAGACTGCAGTACGTTCGCAGTATAGAATATTTAATATTAATCCGTCATCCATATTCTTTCGACAATCAATACAAGGTATTGAGGAAAACGTGTATACGTATTAATGAAACTGAAAGATTATACAATTTTGCAAGAATTCGTAAATGCATACAACTTTATGTAGCTTAGTAGTTGCCATTAGATTTTTACTGTTTCCTAGAATGTTTTAACAGTGTAAAGCCTGCTTTAACACCTTCGCACGAATAGGTCGGCTCTCCCGGTGCAATACCACGACCACACAGAAGACAGGCGTGAAATGGAAGTAATTCCGCGTTTCGTCTGATCAGTGTGCGTTCCGGAGGTCTAATACTAGTTCTTCCCTTTCTAACCTTTTCTTATACGGAAGATTTGGGAAAAAGAATTTTTTTTTTCAGTGCGTCTCCTTTTCCATCGAATAAAGGTAGTAACGCATCTGTAATTGCGGATATATATGGGCAGCGTTAACTTCGCTATTTCAGCGATTTCAGGTGCCGGCTTGTTCGTTTGCCACCTTGTAATATAAAAAAAAATGGGTTATAGTTAGTCAATTATCTATAGCTTTATTAAATATAATTCAATATTTATCAAACATGTATACATGACTGATTCATGTATACCACACTCAAAAATTAAATAAAAAAAATGTCAGTGTTGCATGATCCTCGGTATTTTTTCTAAACGTTAGGATGACAAACTAACCCAAAAGTTTGAATAACATACACGTCTACTTTCTACGATAGAGTTTTAGTAGAGTGAAATTCATTACAGGCGTCACTATCTCCGTGTACAGTGCACTTAAGCTTAATCACGATGTATAGGCGCGCTGAGGGGAAGTACGTTTGGATTATGTGCTAATCTCATTTCAGAGCAACTGTTCAGTGCCGTTCCAAATGTAAGACGTGCTTGTATTAAACTGCAGGTGATATTGTTTGTCTGATATACTTTACACTAATATTAAGATTTTATGTTAATTGTTAAATAAATTAATAACATTTAAAAAAAAAAACATTTTTTTTAAATAACAAGGTGACAAACGAGCCAGCGGCCACCTGAAATCGTTAAAATAGTGAAGAAGAAGTGACTGCTGCCCACATACAACCTCATGCAATGGCAGATGCGTTGTCCACCTTTAATCGACGGAGGTGGAGACGCTCTGAAAGAGAATATTTCCTCTTCCTATGCATCCTATCCATGTGAAATCCACATCACCTTCCCATTCTTTTCTTATAAGAAAAGGGTGGAAAGGGGGAAAGGTCATATCAGGCCTCCGGAACGCACAGTCATCAGACGAAACGCGGAATTACTTCCACTTGACATCTGTTTTCTGTGTGGTCGTGGCATTGCACCGTCGGGAAGATCTATTCGTGCAAAGATGTTAAAGAGGGCTCTACCACTGTTGACATTAATATATTGTCCAGAAAAGGGTGTTGAAATCTATTACTATTTGTGAAAAAAATTATTTAAAAAAGCAACATTTGTCATATGTAAGAAAACAGCAAATTACTATTTTGTTTACTATAAATACAATAAACTTTAATATTCTCTCAGTGGATAGAATTAAAACTTGCGAGTTCGAAATATTTAATTTGGTAAAATTTGTTGTTAATGTAATAAAGAAATGAAAGCAAATAACTTGTATAAACAGGTGAATAGCAGAATATTCTCACAAAAGCTACAAACTCGCATAGTTTTAAAGTTTGAAAGAAGATTTCATTACGTTAACTTGGAATTCTCAAATGATAAAGTTTAATTGGATTCAAAAAGTAGATTTCAATTAAAGTTTTTCGTAAGAAACTTTTTCATTTAACAATTTCATTAATTTATAACTACAGTTCATAAAAAACTTTTATAATATTATAACTCGTTACGTTTCAAAATTAAAAAGCAAACCCCTTATAGCTTATTGGTTAACGTCTTACGAATTAAAATAAGGTTGCAAGTCTAATTAAGCTATCGTGTTCTTATCAAATGAAGGTAAAATATGAAATCAGATTTTATAATGTATTTTCATAATCAAATATTTTTTAGGTCTATTAGGCAATTATAGCGTGTCAACAATAGCAGAATTATCATCATCATCATCAGTTCACTATACGTCGCTGCTGAAAGGCTCGGAGCCTACCCTAAGTTAGGGGTGACTAGGTCGATCGACGCTGTCGCTTAAAGGTTATTTCACATATATATTTTAATTAAGTCGCAGATTTGATTATGTTCAGGTTGCATCACGTTATTAGTCTTCACTGTATGAACATCGGATACATGTGAGATTCGAAAATCGAAAAACATATTGGTGCACGGTGATATTCGAACCCAGGACAGGTCAAAAACTTAAGCACTGAGCCACCGACGCTTTACAAGCATTTTCTTGGATGTATTTAATTTGTATATAAAAAGAGTCGTGTTTTACATACGAAAGAGATTCATTTATCTCTATTCACGCGAAGCTGTCTGCGTCAATTTATCTTGTTAGTAAAATATGACACGTTTCTACTGGCCCTTTGGAAACAAGTTTGAGAACAGACGCACCAAATTGTGATTATAGCGTTGGATGTAGGCCAGAAACACTGCCGCTATCTCCTTCACGGCATAAACTTTGAATGTCAATGCTGTAATAGAATTTTCACCTACGATATATTACACTGTCGTGTAATAAAGTGGAATATAAAATTGCTATAGGTATAAAATATTCATGAAGACATGCCTTAGGGCCGCACTGCGTTAATTGATTACTTAGGGATGACATTAAATGACTCAATGTGACTTTATATGTAGGGATATCTTCTACATATATAATAAAATTGGAGTGTCTGTTTGTAATATTGAAATAACCGTTTTTACTTCAGATTTATTAATACCTACATTTTTTTTTACAATTTTTGTCTGTCTGTCTGTTTGTTCCGGATAATCTCTGAAGTCGCTGGACCAATTTTGCCGGGACTTTTATGGGCAAGTAGCTGGTGTAATAAGGAGTTTAAGTTAAACTATGTTTACTTTAGAAAAAATCTTTTATTTTAGAAAAAGAACCCGTAAAAAATGTAATATTCATTATAAAAAAAACTGCCCTCAAATAAATCTGCTCATTTTAGGCGGAAAAATGCTTACGAGATCAGCTACTTGCTCATAATTGGAACTATGTATTGGTGTCACAATCTGTAAATGTTACCTTCAGATTACAACCAGCTCGATTCTCGGTATAGGTACAGAAATATACTTTGAATAATCATGTCTAAAAAACCTGTGTAGAAGTGAACCAAAATAAGATATGTGGAAAAATAGATCTTCTTCTTACTAATTTAATAAATGCGTATGTTCAGATGGATATATGTTTGTTTGAAGGTATCTATGTACATAAAGCCTCAACGTATTTAAATGAAATTTGTCACAGATGTTACTATACTAAGTATAGTACTATACTCGTAAGTATGTTACTATAATTAACTACTAAGATTTTTTCGTTAATTCCGCGGGCAAAAGTTAGTATAAAACATCTTTGATAATTTTAAATCATTTCTTATCGATTCCACGTCGACTCTGCTAAAGAAAAATATGTTTGCATTGTTAATATGAATAAAAATATCCGTCATTACCGATAATGGACTTGGTAAAAGTGAAGGCAAAAATATCCAAAAAAAGTGAACAAAAGAAGGCGAATATCCAGGTATCGATTTCTTATGAAATTTTCATTTCAGTAATGCTCCAGTTTTGTTGTCAGGCGATGACGTCATTTGCTTAGATTGAATGCACGGCCGTGTGAGCAATCATTTTCGTTCAGTTGAGCAGAAAACATGGCAAGAACTTTTTAAACACATTTTTTTTTCAACAAAACTGACACCGGCCTTTGAACCGACCTATTCACTTGTTAACATATTAGCAACTTTTTATAAACGTCCTACACAACGTTACGTTGTCCGCTTTAGAGTTCAAAGTCGTCTGTAAAAAGAATTTATATTTGGACAATCACTGACAAAAGCGTTATGTAATTTTCACTATGTGCAATTTTACATCATCACTACATAGTATAAAACAAAGTCGCTTTCCCTGTCTGTATGTCCCCTTGACCGCTTAATTCTTTAAAACTTCGCAACAGATTTTGATGCGGTTTTTTTTAACAGATAGAGTGATTGAAGAGGAAGGTTTATATGTACAATAACATCCATTAAATA
>JAAOEG020000030.1:606430-619776 GCA_011763625.2 Papilio bianor | reverse complement strand
AAATGGAAAACGTTCAAGTCTAGCAATTACCTGACTGAATGTAAGAGGGACAAACAACTCTATGAATATTCAAGGACCGTAGTTAAACAACTTTGAATATGATTTGAATTGTTAAGAGACAGTTATTTACGTCTGACAGGTCTGTACATTATTGATTCATACGAAACACTAGCTGTCGCCCGCGACTCCGTCCCTGTGTTCTTTTTCTAAATTGAAAGATTTTTTCTAAAATAAGCGTAGCCTAAGTTACTCATTATTACATCAGCTACCTGCCAATAAAAGTCCCGTCAAAATTGGTCCAGCCATTTCAGAGATTAGCCGTAACAAACAGACAGATAGACAGAAATTGTAAAAAATGTTATTCTGGTGTTTGTACCGTGTATATATTCATATACAAGTAGTAAGAAACGGTTATTTCAATATTACAAACGGACACTCTAATTTTACTATATGTATATAAATGAATTACCTAAATTGTATCATACATGTTTGTAAAAATAAATACAGCTTAACTCTATATTTAGAAACCCCACTGAAGTCCTAACTGCATTCAGCATCATCACCCTGGCCTTACCTTACGAGGTATACAAGGTGTTTTTAACCCTTAAAGTTTTGGCTTAACTTTTACGGCCACCTATCTGTCACCAAACCTACTTGAGAGAGAAATTAAAATTAAATAAATCACCTTTTAAATTAAATTAAAAAGCAAACAACTAATCATAGTTAAATAGTTAAAAATACTTCTAAAATATACAAATAATAAAACAATAAAAATAAGTAATAAAGCATAATAACTATAAATGAACTTAAGCTATTACCAGCTCAAAGTTTTTACTGTACTTATGATAATTTAGAATTGATTTTTTAATCATATCTGGAAAGTCCAAAAATATTTTAAGTCTATTAAAAAGTACGTTAGTTTGTCTGTGGAAAATACAGAGACGAGTAAAGTAAGCTGAACCCGTTAACAGTATTAAAAGCTACTGGTGTAATAAAAATGATAAATATCTTTAAAATATACAAAGTAAATTCTTATAAAATGCAGCATTAAAGTGACGCTAAACCCGCAACCCGCTGTCTCCGTAAGGACGAGCAGTTAAAAAGTTTTCAGCGATAATGCGAGCGTGCCGTATTTCCTAGACGTTACGGTAACTAATTTTGTCGTAAATACGTCGTCATTTTGCATCCTCTAACCACAAGTTTCCACTTGCGTAACATTTACAAAAAAAATTATCTTTAAATCTGAGACGATCATTATAAAGCTGTGCATGTACAGCACTACACTTAACATACTATTTTTATTCTTAATAGCTTATTTAATGTTTATATTATAAGGTGACAGACGAGCAAGCGTTGATAAAAATTAAAATGTTTTAAACAATTATAACAAATAAATACACATAAAAAATTAAACATCCAGCCTATGTGTTAAATGTACATAATATTAACAAATTGAGGGCATGTTTTAATTCTATGATTTTTTTAGCAAAGACCCAATTTCTAATTAAAGCTGTCGTCCTTTGTGGGGAACCTAATCAAGGGAGACTAATGGAAAAGGTCCGCCCTTAATTATATGAGTGACAGGGCTGAGTAAAAATAACGCGCAATGAATAGTCGGGGCAAGCCTTTCGGGTCGCACATTATGAATAATTTATTTACCTCACGTACTTTCTTTAATTATTGTCCTTCTTCTGAAAAGGGCAATAAACATGAGTATGTTAATTGTATATAAAATAGAAGCAAGTGACCGTCGCATCTTAAATATGTCACGAAGTTTTAGTCAAATTAGAACCGAAAAAAAACAAGTCAGAAAATTATTAAAAATTCTCCAAAGCAACGTTTTAGAACCTACTCTATCTTACAATTCACTAATATTAAAAATGCGTAAAATTGAATGGATGGATGTTTGTTTGAAGGTATCTTCAAAACGGCTCAACGGATTTTGGCAAGATTATGTTCTACATAATCAGGAAGAACACGTACGTTACTATATTCTTTTAATTCTGCGCGGACGAAGTCGGGAGTTGCAGCTAGTATGTAATATATTCACTGATGGATTAATAATACAATTTTAAGAACGCCACGCACAGCCGCGTTGTTGAATGGTGTTGTCCTCGGCTGTATTTCCAAACCAGTACGATTTAGAGTCCTTCAAGAACCGAGCATTCTCTTTCTCAAAGGCCGGCAACGTATCTGTGGTTCCCCTGGTGTTGCAGATGTCCATGGGCGTCGTTGATCACCTCGGTGTTCTCGCCGCTCGTTTACCCCTTCTCTTATTATATATAAAAGAGAATCTAGAATAATCCATACATACCTAACAAAGTATGAAAATCTTAATAAAAAGAATTAGCATAAAGTGTCGCAATCATTCCGATATCCGGCAAACACGGAGTGTCCTTGAATATTCATGGGACGTTATTTTTTATTATTCGCCGGCAGTCAGCTAATCACGATTCTTGTACGTTTTTCCTTTCCCGCCAACCTTTGATTGGGATCAGCACAAAGGGAGTTTGAATTGTCTGCTTTAATTAACTTCGAACAATACTTGAATGTTGAATAAAATTATTTTTGTAAACGTATTGGAATAATTTCGTTCATATCTTTTACATTTATCATTTACTTTATAAAAAATATTGACGTTGGTTATATTTTGTTTCTGACATAAAAATACTTATCCTATACACTTAGAATCATTAAATCATCACTAAGGAAGTTGCTTAGAAAAACAAATAGAGTTAAGAAGACCATTAATCTTAATAAATCATTATACATGCGAATGTTAAGATAGATGGATGCATGTGTGTTTGAATGTATTTCTAGAACTGCTCATTGGATCTCGATTAAAATTGGCTTATATATAGAACATAGCCTAAGAGATCACAAAGGCTACGTACAAAGCTTTTTTCTTGATTTGTCGCGGACGGAGTCGCAGGCAAAAGCTAGTAAAATGTATTTTAACAAACAATTGTGATAAAAAAGTGAAGTATTACTTCACTTTGGCGTTTCTCATTTTCAAGATGACGTCTTATCTTGACAGTTTCACATGACGTTTCGTCCACGGGACAACATATCTCAATAGCCACTCAACGGATTAAGTGTCCTTCAATACACCGTACACCACCCTAAAGCTATACCTGTGCTATGTGATGGTTGGGATATTATTATTAACAACTCTAATGAATTATCGTAAATAAACGTATCTAAATAGATATAAAAAATCCGTTAACAGCTTTTTGAACACGTTTAAACGTGTCCAATTGGTTAACCTTTTTTTTGTATATTTTTTTAACTACTAGCAAAAGCGGTGCTTCAGGAAGGCTTGGGTACATTTACATTGTCATGTTTTGTGAAATATAACAAATAATTATGAGATATACATATATTCTTGGTTTTATATTTTTTCTATCAGATGGCTTTAGAAATACAACTGAATTATTTTGAAATAAAATCTTCTATTTTTTGTTAGGACTAAATAGATATTTTTAAGAAATAGCAGGTCTAGAAATAAATTGAATTTACTGTGCCAAGGCCAAATTCTGAAATAATAGTTTCTTAGTATCCACCAAACACCACATACCATCACACATCACCATCACCATAACACCATGTACCACAAAACTGTAAACATTATGGGATAGTAGAGGACTTTCTTCAGTCACCCTGAGAAGTTCTTTAAACAAAGCAGTGCCATAAAATCTCCATCGTTTTGAAGATTCAGATTACAAAAAATCAGAAATTATTCATTGTTTCTTTCTGAAAGTCTCTTCTGTATACAAAAACGAATTACTTTTGTTGCATACTGTATAGAATAATGTAACGATACCGATAAACAAGATACTTCAAATTTTTACCAACCCTTAATTGGATTAACATCCAATTATTTTGTCCCAATCTTTACGTCAATTTCACAATAAATAATGACGTTTGTTGAATAAATTCCGTTATTAAAATATTAACGTTGCCCTCTGAACTAGATTATCGAAATAAAAACGTAAGAGGGAACATAAATAGAATTAATTATTGCGGAGAGTTACTGAACAAGTTGTTAACATACTGAAGTGGCTACGGTTTTGTTTAATCTCTCATACAAGAGTGCCTCTGAGTTTCAGGTGCAATACACCTACCCAGTGGTACCCACTCCACAGAGTAAAAAAATGTAGTGCTCCTAGCTTTTTTGCTAAGCCAAGTTCATTTGATTAAAACATTTTTTTTATTTTATTTCTACAAGTTACCGTTTGTGATAAATTTTACTTTGAAACATTTGCTTCTTAACTTAGATGTGCTTTAGAATAAAGTCAACTTAGAATAATGTTTTTTTTAGTAACTTAACCTGTCTTTCACGCTAGCACTGCAGGTATGTATGTACATATGTCATTAACTGTTAACTTAAGAGTCAAATACCAAGATAAATCCGTCGTAAAGGGTAATTACATTTTGTACACAAACCGAATAAGCAAGGCTAAAGTTGGCATCAGTTAGTGGCCGTATGTAAACAATTATCCAGAAACTAGCGAAGCTCTGCGGTGTGACATACACCTAAACGAAATTATTTTCCATTGCTTTCAAAGGACAATAGTTAGGTAGTTAATAGCCAGTAACATCCCTTATAAATTAACCTTTTTAATGCACCAAGAATTATTTTCTTAACAATTATAGTATCTAAGATTACCGCGTACAAACAAACTTTCACTTTATTATGTTCGTATATAGATAGGGCTCCGGCTCGGCAACCGGGCCGGGATCAGATTAGCGCCGAATTCACTTCGCGAGTCCGCTCCTAGTTTGTTTGTGATGCCCTGACTTAACAATGTAGCGTTTTGACATAGTTGCTTGGGAACTGTAGCATTAAATTCAACTCTTATTGTCGAGTAGAATAGAAGTTTTGATAAATTGTCTTGGCAGCTTCCGTCGTGCTTTACAAAGTTCCCGCATCACTTGACTTATTTAGCTAAGTTTAAATTGTTAGAAGAGGACAAAGGATGACGTAATTTGACTGACAGGCTTACTGACGGCAAATTACATGTTTTCTTTGTTAGTTATTAGATTGACTTAGTTAAAGTTATTCTCCCTGTAGTCTCCCTTACGCAGGGTAAGCCTACCAGGTTTCTGTGCTCCGTATAAATTTACCTCAGCTAATCTCACGGAGCGAAATAAAGAAACTATTTAAAATTATTCGTGGTAAGGTTCTAATTTCTCTCTCTCTCTCTTTCTCTCTCTCTCTCCCTCTCTCTCTCTCTCTATTTCTCTCTCTCTACAAAGTTCCCCGCAATATCCAATAACTTAATACTAATATTAGTAACTTAATACATTTATCGGTCGGTCAATTCTCGAAGAACTATGCATCAAGCAACGCCTGTCCTCCATTGTTCAGGCTTGAATTCTCACTTTTTTTGGTCACGTCTGTAGACGTAGTGACGAGTCCATCGAGCGCTTGATTGTGCAGGGGAAAGTGAAAGGCACTAGACCACGCGGGAGGTCCCCAATGAGATGGACTGTCCAGATCAGAACGGCTGTGGACGTCCCCTTACACCAGTGCTCAAAAAAGGCAAAGATCCGAGAGGAGTGGCGGCGGGTCGTCAAACGGGTCACTGATACGTAATGACCACGACCAGTCTGACAAGACTGAAGCGACAAAGAAGAAGAAGAATACATTTATGTGAGTCATGTTTTCTTATAAAGCTTATATAGTAATACAAGCGACTTTTTAAAACAGTATCATACAAAAACCATTACAGAATCTCAGCGACTAAGCACTAAGTACGTAGTTTTAAACTTCTACCCGAGGCACCTCGTTGAATCGCGTCGATCAATCAAAATTATTCTACCAATAAATCTACGAACTCACACCGCGCGGAGACGACGACTTTTAGCACATACGGGAAACGAAGTTAATTTAACTAATATTTTTAACACTTATTTTTTGATCAATTCCTAGTAACAATTGAAACCATTACTAACTATTGTAGTAGCTTTTACGAAAATATTTAACAAAATAGAAGAATTTAAGTTTATTTTTCCATCGTTTGGTACTTCATCAAACTAAATCCATGTTTGTAAATGTCGGTTATGGCAGAGAACTCTTATCTGCTGATATTATACAACAGCATATTTTAAACATTTTGAACCTCAATATTAAGATAGCTATAGAATGAGATAAAATAAAGAAGAATCAAATAATACATGCTAAATCTCCAAGACAAATCGTGTCGTACCCGTCCAATGCGATGTAATTGTTCCTCAAACTTTTGCCATACACTGATTGCTTCATAATAATTTATAGAGCGTAATCTGCGAGCCATCGAGCGTGGTATATTACTCATCGTCGGCCAACCAACTCGATTTACGGCCGATGTATTCGGTTTTCGTGTATTAATCAGACTAATTCGATTAACTCGTCGCCCAGTGCTCCGAGTCGCTGAGTGCAGTGAGAGCAGGCAGGACAGACTTCGCATGATCCGATTATTTTCGTTACGCTTTAAGGGACCTTTATGTTTTTAATTGGATGATACACAAATACTCAGACACATCAGGCTGTAGATTGATTTATAATAATAGTATTATTTTAAAACGAACACTAGTTTCATTAAATGTAGTTAGTTAGTTAGTAGTAGGGTTCTACGGTTTCCGCAACTCCACGTCTGGCGTGTATTTTGCATGAGAAATGTAATCTATACATATAATGAAATTGGAGTGTCTGTTTCTAATGTTGAAATAACCGTTTTTTACTACATGTATATGAATATATGTACGGTAAATATACCAAAATGACATTTTTTCCAATTTAGTCTGTCTGTCTATCTGTTTGTTCCGGCTAATCTCTGAAATGGCTGGACCGATTTTGATGGGACTTTTATTTTTAGGTAGCTGTTATAAAAAGGGAGTAACTTAGGCTACCTTTATTTTAATAAAAATCGTTTATTTTAGAAAAAAAAGCGCGGACGAAGTTGCTAGCGACAGCTATAAATACATAAAATTTAACTAATAAAATACGCACATTAAAAGTATATAGGGATCATAGTACATTATTTTTGGCAAATTACGGATTATTATTTTATTTTTTAGTATTCATATCGAACCTTTTTGGGGATTTATACTTGTTAGTTTAAGCATGGGAATTGAAATAAGAATAAAGTCTGTAATACAAGATTTGGCTTAATATTAATTAGATATATTTTACAGGTATAAATATACTTGATCCCTAGATACTTTTGATGTGTGTATTTCAAATTTATCCAGCTTTTAACCCTCAGAGAGTATCGAATACTATAGGGATGGGTTTGACCGTTGACCCTCGCTTAATACCAAATCGTGGGCTCATATCGGGAGCATCATTAAATGTCTCCATTGCTCGCGAATTTAAATCAAGCTGCGAGAGACCACAGGGCGCAGTTACATGTGTTAATTTTCGTGTGTGCGTGTGGATGTGTTTGTATGCGTACGTGTACAAATATGTTCACGTCGCGCTTATGTGCCTGTATGCGTGTGAGCTCATCCGTGTGTATCGCGACCTGTCAGTCGTGTTAATTAAACGTTTGTACAATGAGCATATTGACATCTAGATGTGATATTAACAAAAAAAAATACTACTAGTACTCAGCTTATTATAATCAAGTTTTGGATAATTTTAGTACTTTTTCATTGGTTTAATTTAATAATGTGGAAGGAATGTTAGGTTAGTCATTTTTTAGGAATACGCGACGATACTATTTATTCAGCTATTAAAGAGAGTGTAATAAATTATTTTTTCTCTTTTTTTAAGTTTTATAACTTTTAATAATTATTTAAAGACACTAAGTCCATTCCAGAATAACACATCCGTGTAAATGGTTAATTGTTGCTGTGTGTTACACCAACACACAGGATCGCGTGCACACATACACACATATTTACATACGTATCTAGACTTTTCCCGTAATTGGTTTTCGATTTAAAGGCGCAGGTCCGCGTAAATGAGAACTCGGCGAGCTCGCGATTGTTTATCGTATAATGTAGTACAAAATACGTATAAACGCACTACAAAATATACTTATGCATGCTTTCCCCAATTGCTGGGGTGATTCAAACATATGAATCGCCAAGTTAATTATAACTATTGTATCCAATGCAGCTCAACGCCAACGCGTTTGGTTTAACTCGTACTCTTCACCCGCAATGTAATGCGAAATCAAATCGTAACTATAAAAATTGAAAATATAGTTGTCCAATTAAATGTAACGCAATAATTTACTACTTTAATAGATTTTCATTTGGTTTGTTTAAACCATTAAATTTCAAAATCAAGCGTAATTTGTGGTCAATTATCAATATTCATTATATGTATGAAGATACTAGCTGTGCCCGCGACTTCATCCGCGTGGAATAGTTTCTTAGGCAGCATTTATAATTATTTTACATATAAGACACGTACGTCTAATTAAAAAAGTTATTTTACACCCTTAAGAGTAAAATTTGAGCAAAATGTATATATTTATATCAATTAAACAGCAAAAAAATGAAGCTTCTAGATCTAAAAATGACGATTCTTCCATACTATTTTTCATTCCCCTTTCAGTACCTTACAACCCTTTTATCGCATTAAATAGCTTATATATCAGGCTATAGACGTCACAAATTTTATTGAAATCGGTTCAGTAGTTTTGGAGTGAATCAAAGAGAGTTTCACAGTGGTTGACACCAGCAACATCTTGTGCACGAATTGTCAGGCTCGCCCGGTGTAATACCACAACCACACAGAAGACAGGCGTCAAGTAAAAGTGATTCCGCGTTTCCTCTGATGAGTGTGCGTGCCGGAGGCCTAATTGTAATCCTCTTTCCCTTCCCACACTTTACTTATAAGGAAAGGATGGGAAGGGAAAATGCATTTGACAGAGGAGGGGACGCATGGGAAAGGAGCATATACTCTTTTCGTGTGTCGTTTTCCGTCAATTAAAGGTAGACAACAAATCTGCAATAGCGGATGTCAATGGGTAGCGATCGCTTCGCTATTTTAGCAAATTCAGGTGGCCGCTATCTCGTTTGCCTCTAATAATTGAGATTACTACGCTATGCTATTCTTTTTAAATAAAATCTAATGTAAGAAGATATCCGCCAGTACTAAGTCTATCAATCGATGCGCGATCGACTCTTGGCAACGCCAAAGACCTAAATTACAAAGTTAAAAATTTTAAGCAAGTTTTAATGGTGAAAGTTTTACCGGCGCAGGCGCGCACTATTTCTTTATAAATCAAAAACTACAACCACCGAACGACGTGTCTACATTTTGTTTCCATTCTCCATCCTACGTGAAGTCAAATGCCATTAAAAGTTTTAATGACTTGGAGCATTCTTTCGGCGCTCTGTACGAAGTGGTATTAATTAAAAAGAGAGCCCGGATCAAGCGTTCGCGGGCTGAGATCACTTGTTGATACACACGGCCGGTGCGGATTACCAACCACCCAACAACCATACATCGTTTCAAACAAACCTCTTAATCAAGTATGCAAAAGAACATCAAATAATGTACATGGCGGCCATTACGCTATTTCAGTTCAGTGCAGTTTATTTAATGAATATTAAGCGTCGGTGGCTCAGGGGCTAAGCACTTGACTTGCAATCTGCAGGTCCTGGTTGTAATAATGTGTTTTTCGAATTTCATATGTACATATACCCGACGTTCTTACGATGAAGGAAAACTTGGGGTAGGCTCCGAGCCCCTCAGTGGGGACGCACATTGAGCTGATGGTAGTAGTCATATTGAAATAAGAGGAGCTTATATTAGAATGTTGCTTAAAAATGTTTCAACACAATTTTTTTTTAAATTTAGCGTAATCCGAATTGTGTCTATGGGTAAGGGTTTGGGACGCAGGTTATACAATGTCACACATCTACTTGTATAGAGCCAATCTTCTAATGGCTTGGGAACCTATTGCAAAAGGTAACGTCTTAGATACAAAAACGACTATTGTCCACCTTGCTTGTCCTTGCTTTTAACTTAATTGGACTTTAGCTTAGTCAAAATTGTTACTAAAATGTTCTGTACACATTTTCTGTTTCCAAATCCTTATCTGCTTCACTATCTAACAAAATATATTTAATAACTAGCTTTTGCCCGCGACTCCGTCCGTGCGGAATTAAAAAAAATTATTAATATGTTGGTGTTTTTCCAGATTATGTTCTATATACTAGCCAAATTTCATCTGTTAAACCGTTCTGAAGATACTTTCATACAAACATGCATCTAAAATATTTTTCTAATATTTTTTCCCTGTAGAAAATAATACACACAATAAACATAAAAATATTTAAAACTTACATCCACAAAACATTCTACAACGACTATTTGAAGTTCTATTAATTTTGAACGAATAAATAGCACACTAAAAGACAATTTTTGAACCATTGATTGTAAAATTGACAAGCTGTGAGGTGAACATGTATGAATAATAAAGAAGGAAAGACATCCCAGGAGGGCGCAAAAGAAATCCGTTAGTTTTTAGCATTATAAGAAAATATGTAATCAAATAATGTAAATTCTTTTGAATGAAGAGGTCGGTCGTGTGTCGCAGGGAAATATATTAAGGGAGTGATACACGGTGACTAAAACACGTTACAGGTTTATTATCACTAAAATTGCTATAAAATTATTAAAATTATTTTATTATTAAAAAGTAAAATATACGCTTTTTTATAGGATAAGGGGGCAAACGAGCAGCGGATCGCCAAAAATTTTTTTGATCGGACGCCCTAAAACATTGCGTCGTAACTGTATAAAATGATACAAAAATGCAGCATACTTTCACAACAGAAAGCTTGACGCTTGAGATGCTTGACTGTTATATTACATGAATATCATATTTTAGTAGTTATCCTATTCCTGAGGAAAACAAATTTAAAAACATAAAAATCGGTTAATCCCATCTTGAGTTGTAAATAAAGCAACTGACACGACTCTGTTTTATTTAATAGTAGCTTTTGTCCGCTACGAAAATATTAGTAGTAGAACACTACATGTGTTTTTTGCTTTCAGACTGTGTTCTACATCTAAGCCAATATCTGTTCTGGAGATACCTTCTCACAGACATTTATCGATCCATTTGAACTTTCTCATTCAGAATATAAGCAAAAATTATATTACATAACTTAAAAATTAATGTATGTAACACGTCCTTAGGCAAATCTATACGTTCGCGAATGAATAATCTTTTCAGTGATATTCAATTCATCGGGGCAATGTCAGAAAGTCTCTGTAGAGTCGCTGTGACGTACTGAATTATAATATCGGTGAATACGATTGATCGGACGAGGAAGGAGGTTCATTGTAGGAGAAATGTATTTAATGGAAAATCATTTCTAAAGAATAAAAGTTCTGGAAGTAATTTTTAAGTAATTGGATCACGTTGTGTATATCGTAAGTTGAAAATATAAAAAGATTTTTCATTTGCAAAAAGCAATTCTTTCTTTCAATCGGAAATTCCGCTACAAATATTGTACAAGCAAATAAGTAGAAGTTACGAAGAAAGGACCTATCGACAGTACCGTACCGTACATACCGTAGCTACTCTCGATCCTTCAATAAAGAAATAATAATTTATTAAAGCCCATAGAAGGTCAACGTAAAAATTTAAGATGGATATGTGGAGTTACACGAGTGTATAGGATATAAAATAAGTATAATATAGGAAGGCTGAAAGTAGCACCAGTGGTAGAGAAATTGAATAGTAAATGGTTAGCGCCGTAGGGGCATGTCATGAGGAAGAATCGCCTTTGACAAGGAGAACTTTATTTATGTGTATGATGTTACACCGGTAGAGGCAGGCCTAGGAAGAACTGGATTGCGTGAAAGGCAACATGACTAAGAAGGGTGCGTCGACCCTTTGTTAGAGGGATAAAGACAAGGTGATGTAGATAAAAAGCTCAACGAAACATATAAAATCTTACGTAATACCGATTCAGCAAATTTTAAATTACCAATATAAACTTTTAGTACTGGATAATGATATCTATTTCCTATGAAATGGTCCATAAAATCCATTACACTTCAAGTAGTTGAAAAAGAACATTAGTTAGGTCACAAAAATATCGAATCTAGAAAAGAATGCATTGCAGAAATGCCCTGGAAAAAGGCGACATTTGATTGAAGAGGGATTGTTAAAGTTCTTAAGATTAATGATCCCATAATTATCGTTCTATGTGAATAAATATAAGTATTAACTAAATCTTCGATGTAAATAATATATTATCGACTAGCTGTCGCCCGCAACTCCTTCCGCGCGTTGTTTCCCGTCAAAATCGGTCCATCCATTTCAGAGATTAGCCGGAACAAACAGACAGACAGGCAGAAGACACTCCAATTTTATTATATGTATGTATAGATAATTTACTTTCTAAACTTAATCAAAGTAACTGACTATTTGATAAATAAATTATAGACATAAACTAAACTCCCCACAAACGGTAACAAATCAAAAGCGACAAATGCAAAAACAATTGCGCAATTAGCATCACACGCTCAGTTAGTGAAGTTGGCAAGCTTAGCAAGGCTGGCATACTTGAAAACCTCCACGATACATCTTACAACTTGCACCTAGTTAGTTTGGCAATTAGTTATTTTGTTAACTTACTTGAGCAATGAATGGGACTTAACTAACGATGTATGTGGAGACAGAAAACGGATAAATAGAAATGTACAGACAGAAAAAAGAGAACAATAGAATAGAGAAAAGAAAAGGATGGAAAATATATAACCTACTAATGTAGCATGTATGTATGTATACGATGTGATCACAGACAGAAAGAAGAAATCAGTCATTATAAAATAGGGAAAATGTCGTGCAGAAGGCATTAAAAAAAACAGATGCAATAGTTTTGGTATACCAATGTCAAATTGAAATATTACAAGTTTTCATCTGGTCGTTATTCCTTGATGGCACGATTTTAAACTATTTCTGGAGTGCACTAATCCCGCAGGACTTTTGTCCGGATTGCGCTGTCTGCCACATTTCCTTGGCCCTCCGCCAACGAATCAACTATATGATTACTGTACGTGTACAAACTTAACTAATTCATTTAAAAGTTACACAAATCACTGCTAGTCGATGAAGAAAAACGTCTCAAAGACCAGCCCCTCTAGACAAAGTACAATCGCTCCGAAGCGATTCCACGACAAACTTAGAAAACGTATGGAACTGACAATATCTTCCGATAGGTTTAATGCTTGTCACGTATTTATCCTTACACTTTGACATATTTTGTCGATTTTACAAGGGATCGCTAATCGAATTTTGATTTGTCTTTTTTTTTATAATACAATGTGGCAAACGAGCAAGCGGCCACCTAAAATCACTGAAATAGCGAAGTGACCGTTGCCC
>JAAOEG020000030.1:329941-342143 GCA_011763625.2 Papilio bianor | reverse complement strand
TGAGAACGGCATCAGCGCCCGTCTCACGAAATACCTGACCGACTCGGGCGCACTGTCTGAGCGACAGTACGCCTACCGGGCCGGGCGCTGCACCACGTCGCTGACTCGGGAACTCATCCGGTGCGTGAACGAAAGCTTCAGGTGGCAGTCCTATGCTGCGAACTTTCAAAAGCTTTCGACGTCGCGAACCACAGCACGCTCGAATGCAAACTGCGTCACTACGGCATAGCAGGGAACGCCTTTGCTTT
Organism: Papilio bianor; assembly: GCA_011763625.2. Taxonomy (NCBI): domain Eukaryota; kingdom Metazoa; phylum Arthropoda; class Insecta; order Lepidoptera; family Papilionidae; genus Papilio; species Papilio bianor. Next base: position 341,895 of record JAAOEG020000030.1, on the reverse strand, counting down.
GCTTATAGATTTATTGATGCATCGGGAGCAGGTCGTAATCGATAAGGGAAATGGAATTAGATCGGACCCCTTGTGCACGAGCACAGGGGTAGCGCAGGGTTCGTCAGTTTCCTACATTCTCTTTTCCTTGTTACTAAACGATCTAACAGAAAATGTATCTTCGGGCGAAACATTCTTGTACGCGGATGACGTAGCGGTCGTCGTGTGCGTGACAACACCGGCTGAGCTCGAACGACAGCTGAACGCAGCCGCGCAGCAGATGGCGCAGTGGCTTGAGTGGAACGGCCTCGTCCTGAATCTTAAAAAATTCATTACGTCCATTTTGCAATGCCAAATAGCAAACATCAAAAACTTTCGGTCTCAATAGGCAAAAATAAAATTGAACAAGGCTGTACATCGTTTTTAGGTTTCAAAATCGACCACGGCCTCTCGTGGGACTCGCATATCGACAAACTATGCGGTAAGCTAGGAGCCGCGTGCTTCGCGCTGCACTGGCTCGCGCGGGTAGTCTCCTCTGACGTCGTCCGCACCTGCTACATCGCGACCGTACACTCGCTGCTTCAGTACGGCGCCGAGCTGTGGGGGCGCGCTGCCGATAGGGAACGAGAATTCTGAATGCAAAAACAGATTGTGTATTATGAGATTTGAACCCAGGACCTGCAGATTACAAGTAAAGTGCTTAATCCTTAATCCACCGTCTCTCCACATGTTTATTAAACTTATTAAAAAACATAAAGACATTGTAAGTCTTTGATTCTCATTGATAACCTACGATGAAACTCATCAATCATAGTCTAACATGATAATTGTTCGCAGCTAAACAAATAAACAAAATTGAATGTCGCCGTGTTTTGGCAACTCTGAAGTGAAGCATAAAATAATATTGTCGAGACATAACAATAAAGTGACGACATTAAGACGAGACAGATGGCTCGCAAACGACATCTTATGTTCTACATAACTTATATATAACATATTTCTAGTGGAATGTTGTGAAATTATATCTTCCTGCACAATCCCGCAAGGAAATTATATCTTTACATTATATTCACGTTATGTGTTGTTTTATTTATGTAATAGAACAAACTAAAAATATGATATTTTACCTCGGTGTTTCGTGTGATCGGCCCAACGGGAGATTTTCCTATTGAGCGTATAGAATAACAAATCCAATTGGTCTGATATATAGGTTCGTCGATCGGTCCAACGGTAAACAAACGTTTACCTATGTATTTATATGCTGTGAAGCTTGTATAAACGCAAACGTATTCTCTGTTTTATAAATATTGTGAGGGATAAAAATACAAGCGTTATAAGAGTCGAAATCGACAGTTGTAATATTTCGAAACCTTTATATATTCAAAGTGTTTTCAAACAATTTTAGAAACAGCAACATAAAATTATAATGTATCTCACAACAATCTGGTCACTAATATCCTTTATTAGTATTGTTGTGATGGCGACTAATTCACATCGATGTGGTCAGCGTAACCGGACGGCTGCGGCAAAACGCCAAATGTAACGGATCGCATTGAAAATAATGTGCCGGCGATTACAATGATTTATTATTAGGATTTTTTATGTAAGTCTAGCTCTTTTTCGCGACTTGTTCCGGACATAATTAAAAAAACATAGCCTATAGCACCCGGAGATAACTTCCTAACAGTAAAATGATTTTTCAAATCAGTTCAGTAGTTGTGGCCTATCCAATGCAAAGAAACAGTCAAATCAATTCCCGTTATAATATTATGTATAATACATTTAAAAATATTTTAAAAACAAGCTTTTTTGTATTGTTACCGAAGTTACGGAGACATAACAAATTTCAGCTCAATCGGTCAACAAGAACCGAAGTTTCTATGGTCACCTTCCAACCTCATCATCAGACTAGCTCCATGGTACCATATTATAGTATTGTCATCCAAGTTACCTAGGCATACCAAGTTTTAGCTCAGTCGGTCTATTGGAAGTGGTTCAAATCTTCCTTGCAAAATTTGTAAACATACAAACATACATACGTACAAAAGTGAAGTTAAATAAAAGCTTGTAAAATAGATACTTGTGAACTGCAACATATTTTGCTACATGATCTATCTATCTCAATTCAGAAAAAAAACACGTTTTGTAACCCAAGTTAAGAACATTTTAACAACAGAACAATTAGTTAAATTAAAAGCTTAAACCAGAGAAAAGACGAAATGAACAAACGTGGTGGTCGTATTAAGAACTTCTTCGAATCCCGCTTATCTAGAACGTAGATAAACACCTTAGCTGTTTTGCTACGCCAAAAGCTACGCGACTGCTACGCGTTTGCTACGTCATTGTAATACATACCATAGGAGTAATTAGTAGGTCTGTTGTTATATGTACATATACAGCTGTTGTTATATACATATACAGCGTCAAATTAATATTAAAACCTGTCTTATTTTTTTCAAAATTTGTATAGAAATACTTACTAAACAGAATATAAACTTTTTAAACAGAATCCCGCGACGTACTAAGTTTATTTAATAAATTTTATCAAAACATGTACCAAATTACTGCGGTTGAAATATATTTCTGTGCAAATGTTTGATTCCTTTTATTGTAAATGCATTGTATTAAATATTTATTTAATAAAATTATTGATACATTTATCAGGACAAAGAAATATTAAGACATTTTAAACTATTCAACATAACGCCACCTTTATGGATTTAACAAAATGTTACTTGGGCGAGCTTGAGGTAGAGCCATATCATAAAATAAGCTCTGTGTTTTTTTTTTACCGAAAACAGTAATTTTTCGAACTCGGTTTTTTTAACTTAATACAATAAAAATAAAAGTTAGGATATCAAAAAATGTGGGATATGAGTCAGCCACTATCTGTTCACATAATCATATTTTCTGCGGCGAGGTATGAATAAACCCTTCGATTTTTCTCCGTCAGGAATATCCTTGATTTATTACGGTGAGACCTCGCAGCTATTTCATAACCGCTTTGCAAGTTTATTTACCGATCTTTATTTAAACATTCAAAAATAATTTATATGTTAAAATACATAAAATACTCTTTATTCTTGTGTCTCGTTTAGTATTGCTGGCTGTATGTTTTAAGTATTGCTTATATATATGTCGTAAGTATTGCTGGCTGTATTATTCAGAGTAATTATGTCATTCTCGATCGGTAGAGCCTCAAAAAGATTTTGACAGTTAAGTTGACCGCATTTTGGGCAGGTACTTCATACATTAGGATTTTGTACATTTGGCATACAACCAAAACTTCCCTGTTAGAGAACATGCACATTCGTCCTACAAATTTAGATATACTTCTCAAAATTATCTTTAAGGTGGAAAAAAACTTAAAAAAATACAAAGTACTCGTACTAACATAAGTCTTCTATATGAGCAGCTTCATTAGTTAACTAACTGAGAAATTAAAATTAGACTATTATTTTAGGCCACACTGTAGTTACATTCTAGTATCTGCCATTAAATGATTTAAAGATGCTATCATCAAGATAGCATAATAACTTACCACAAGACTGGAAAAATCATATAAAAATCATGTATCTTTGTTTGCTGAAAACTTTGTTACCGAAAAGAGTATAAAAATAATTCCTTAAAAAAAGTAAAGTAAGGACTACTGCGTGTTACGGATTGGAGTTATTCTACAAACTTTAACCATTCATCCTTTTATATATAATACGTATAATAACAATATAAATAGATAAAACACAATACAAGTAACACAGTCGCAAAGACAATAGTGCTGTAGTTTGTTACCTAAACTTTGAATTTCAATTCATATGTGAATTAAAATTAATCCGCCTAGCCACGGAAAAAATAAATTAAGATAATTAGACAACCGGCTGACGCGTGGGGAGGTTGCATTAGAGGTTGCATTTAATCTATTTAAAGATATATTCCTTTCTATGTTAATTTTATTTATTTTATTACAGTTACTATTATCGTCGTGGACAGCTCCAAGCTTACCTATTCAAGTTAGGAATGGCAAAATTGTAAGACCGTCGTAATACAATTAGAAAAGCATTACGTACTAAATAATTACGGCAAGTAGCACGTAGTTGCAGTTAACATCTATCGTCAGTTTATTTCGTTTCCTTCAGGAATTCGTTACACATGTTATATTTTTAAAGCAAAACGTAAAGCTTTTAACGGAATTGCTACGCAAATAGAATTCGTAGTGTGGATTGTTTAAGATTTGTTTTTGCAGACTGTAGATCGTCGGAGGCTTGTAATCTCCAAGTCCTGGGTTAGCACCCTGCCATGTATCAGTGTATTTTTTCGAATTTTGTATTGTATCATGTACATTTATCATTCATTTATATGAAAGAAGAAATTCATAGATATGTGTAAAGTTAGCGAACTCGTAACGGTCCAGCGTCGTTTACTATGGCAAAGTCATCCCTAACTTAGAATAGGCTCCGGAGCCTTTCAGTGAGGTATAGTAATATATGTAGCTGATGATTATGATACTTGTGCTACATAAGTAAATAATTTAAGGCACGTAATGAACTTTAAAATATTAATCTAACTTTTAATTTGATTGTAAATAAATGTGAAAAAGATCTGTCTTATCTAGCAAATAGCTTCTCCTAATTAACACTCAGCTACATAGAAACTTGTTTTTTCAACTTTTCTTCATCACGTTTTATCATAATAAAAAGCTTCGTGCAACAAAATTTGAATTAATATAATGGAACTTTAAGACTGATTAATTTTAAGCACAACTTTTTTGTTTGATGTGTAATATCCGGGAAAAGAATGACTCCAGGGAAATAACGAGATGGAAATTTTGTTCGTATAAAAATTACAGAAATATATTTTCCAAAGTATTGACATAATATTGGGGATTCGTGATAAATCGGTGTTATTTTTTAAAATTGTTCAACGTAATTTAAAATGTATTACTTTTAAGATACTATAACTAATTTTTATTCACGTAAACATGGAAATGACCAAAAAAGAACCATAAAATAATTATAGTAAAAAACTAGAGTCCAAAAAATATTCATCAAGATGACGGACGCTATTTCACCAAACATTTATTAAACCACCCATCACTTTAATATTATGAGAAAGAAACAATGCAAGCATAAAATGTAGGATCTTAAAAAACTCAAATATTTCTGCATCTGCTTACCGAATCGTTTCCCAGAGTTATTTGTCTCCCGCCTTACATTTTTATTCAACCGGAAAACTGATAAAAAACGGCTACATCATAAACGGACCACCGCAATTTGTTTTCGTACAATTCTTTTAGACATTTTAAATGAATTTGTTTTTTTCACAAAAGAACAGTTTTACTGATAACACTTTGTAGACAAAAACCTTTTTCGTACTTTGTTAATTTATTTGGCATTTACAGAACTGCTCATTAATATTAAAATACACGGCAATTTAATTTAGAACTACCAAATCTCTCTACTGCATCTTTTATAATACATGGTGAAAAACGAGGTGGCGGTCACAGGAATTCTCTGATATAGCAAAACGACCACTGTCCATAGATATCCGCGTCTGCAGATGCGTTCCCGGCCTTTAATGAATAATGTCGGGGACGGTAGGGGGGACGCATAGAAAGAGAAATATTCTCAAAACTATGCATCCCATCCCCCACGAAATCCTCTTCCCCTTCTCATCCTAAACGGTTGGAAAGGTGAAGAGGACTAAAATTTTACCTCCGGCATGCACACTAGTATTATACCGGGTGAACTGGCCTATTCTTGCGAAGATGTTAAAGCGGGATCTACCACTGTTAAATTGTATATTTTTCATAAACACTTTTACTTATTTAGAAATAAAACACAGAACGAAATAAATAAAATGTAGAGCGAAATCAGAGATCTTTTACTATAAAAAAAAAACTTATAAATACTTAAATTATTTTTCGAATCTTATTCCAATATCTCTATGCTTGGAAACTTCAACTAAAAACAAGATTAAAAATTTAGTCTCAGTAGAGTTTTACTGAATATGGTTTTTCTCTTTCATAATATTGAAAAGTGAGCTTATTGAGAGTTTACTATAAAATTAATAATTTGTTTTTGTATACGTAATAATGGAAAAAATGTTACATTAAACGAAGTTCTAAGAGATATAGGTGAAGCAACAAAAGCGATATCTCATGGATTAGAGGAGCGAGATAAAAATATCAAATGATATCGTTCCTTTATACTTTAATCCTGTCATTACGTGTAAGAGATACGGCTCGCGTACGGAGCTTAGTTATTCTGCTGCGTGTATCGTGTATATATGTTTTGCTTTATTACTTAGTTATTTTTAAATTATCCTGCATATTGCATACACTTTATTGATTTTAGTTCATTTCTAAGGCTAATAACGTCTACAATATTTCAAATCCTGTCAACGCACGCAAATATTTTCCTATATGCGTTTAAATTTTTAATTAACCAAATATTTACATACGAGTATATTAAAGTTTTTCATTATAATTAATTCTATAATTATACCAGAAGTAAACTTTGAGTGTCAAGAGTACACCAGTAGAGGTAAGCCTAGGAAGATATGGATGCATGTGACGACGATGGCGACACGATGAAGAAGGGTTTGACGACTGAGATGACGGAAGGTACATATTTTTTATAACATAAATCAAGGCAAACGAGCAAGTGATTCACCAAAATTGGAAAGCGACCGCTGCCCATAGACATGCGCAATTACAGATGCGATGCTTATCTTTAATAGACGGAGGAAGAGACACACAGAAAGACGGTGAGAAGGGAAATTCTCATATGTCCCCTCATGCACCAATTCCACCTCCTCTTTCCATCATTTCCTTTTAAGAAAATGGTGGGAATAGAAGGTGGACTAAAATGAAATCTACGACACGCACACTTATCAGACTAAACGCGGAATTACATCCACTTCACATCTGTCATCTGTGTGGTCGTGGTATGTCTCCGGGCAAGCCGACTTTTCATGCAAAAGATGTAAACTGCGGGCTCTACCACTGTTGAGAGATGTAATTTATATGCTGAACGATAAAATGGTGTGCCCTACGCGGGATAAGAACAGAGAGTAAAATTATAATCAGAACATAGGTTACGGATATTTTGATGTTTAGACAAAGTGTACCATGACTGTAAAGTAATTTGTAAAGAGATGAATCTAGTTCCATAGTTTGTGATAACAGTGTATCTTTGACACGAGAATATACTGGCGAGTTGCCAGCGGCAACGGCGGTCGATACTAACTGTTTGCATACAGATCGGTTACCGTGCCCGCGCTAAATCACTTGGAAAACTGTACTCTGTTAAACAAACTTATACGTGTCTCTGAGCTTAAACTATCTAACACATGAAATCAAACAGCATTACTAAGACTAGATGTATTTCGTTTACTACAAGCAAACTTTGACTTTCAGCGCTTTTCTTTGAAATAACAAGAGTGTTTAAGTAGAAATGATAAAATAGAGCGATTAGTTAATAGTAGAGTAAGACCGAAGAAAGTTTGGATAGATTGTGTGAAAGAGGATATGCCTAAGAAAGGTGCGAATTCAGATATGACGGCTGATAGATATGTGTGGAAAAGTGCTGGCGACTCTCCGTAGGGACAAGGGCAGGTTGATGATTATTAAATACTGATGTTTTTTCTAACCATTACAACTAAGCTCTAGGTCTGTGCAACGATATGGTTTTCAATGCTCGGATAGTTTTCGAACACACGACACGAAAATCCATACCTTTAATCATTAGGGTATTGGCATCTCATCTCATTAGGAAAACCATATAAAATAATCGAGCTTAAATAGGATAAGTTTTATACTTCGTGTATGTGCTAAATTTCACCTCATAACTGGCCAGTCACCAAGATGTAATTTACAAATATAAGTTAGAATGAAATCCATATTTTTTTTATTTTTTCCTGTAAATATGGATATGACCAATGTTAATAATCTTCGTCTTAGCTTTATTTCTCTCAAAGTCTGACAAGAACAAATAATGTATTTAATATAACCGCTTTAGTAGAGATAGAGATAGGAGAATAATCACTAATGCCACTTTACCATTCGAGTTAATTGAACAGCCTTTTACAAAATGTTTATTCATTCGGAACTCCGGACGAATATAAACCATTATTTCTTTTACTTTTTGTACGTGACTCGCCTTATAGAGTGCTCACTTAAACCCGTCCAAAACACATTAAGGTATTAACTTTACAAAGTTAATTAAAGGATATTTTTACCATCGTTTTTTCTGTTCACGAAAACTAAGTTAATGTTTTAATCAAATCTAATAAACTTAAAACAATTACTTTTTAAATGTTTAAACTTTCGAGACATTATTATTACAAAATAAAAACGGCTCCCTCACGTTTATTTAATCCGGTATCGGCATCGAATAATTTCGAACCCAGTCGCGGTACCGCGAAATAATACCAGTCCGACTCACCCTGAAGAAGAGCCCTGATGGGTTCGAAACTAGTCGGTGCAGACACCGGATTAAATAAACGAGAGTTAGCCGTTTTTATTTTAGTATAATAATTTTTTAAGTCCGCTGGAAAGTCATTAGCACCCCTTTGATTGAAATTTCTAGAATTGCGATAATTATCTGAATTGCTAATGATTTTCATACACGATGAAATGTCTAAATTAACATACAAATTGCTTAAAACCGACACGAGATCAAAACATAGGTCACCAGCAAGCCTGGCCTTGAAACAACTCATTAAATACCTATTTAGATTCGGCCTGCGTATGTACGAAATTGGCAATTTGCATGACAAATACACTCACTCAATCTCAACTGCGCGGATTACTTGTCGACTCTATAAACAACCTTTACAAATCCCTTTTTAGTGATTCTCAGTAGTACGACCTCATTTACACGACATTTATACAATTATTTTTATGTATACATGAAATATTGTGAAATTGGTCGAGGTCATGTATAATCCAACCACATAGAATAATGCTAATACACTCACGTGACCCAGAGAGGAACACATATATAATAGATTCCAATTTAGCATTACTCTACTCGTAACTCACCAACTTTCTATGGTACTACGATAAGAACTGGTTAAATAAGTCCAAGCTTAGAAAATATTATTATAAAAAGTAAGACAACGTAACCAGCTTTACCAATTAATCTCTTTATAATTCTTATAAAGTTCATATAATATTCATGATTTAATAGCGAAATAGCTTCCATGTTATAACATAAACGTCTCAGCAGACAACGCGTTAAGTGCTGTTCGAGGAAGATATTTTTATAACCGTAATAACAGCTAAGAGTTCATTCTGCGAACGACCGCCTCGGATTTAAAGTTTATACGTAAAGCTTTACGTTATATTAGCTCTTTAATATATCAAGATACGATGAAACATTACTTTCTTCCACTTCTTCGAGTGCTATCTCCTATCGGATGTTGCGACCATCATGACAACTTGAACCTTCGATACTTCTGCTCTGAACAGAGAACGTGTGCTCTTACTATTTCTATAGCAGTGGCTATAGATATTGGAGACAAGATGTACGTCTTCTTCCTACATTTATTTATCCCCTTATCTTAAAATTCCTTCCTTAGTATTCCTTGCTTAAAAGATTTAAGTACAGTTGTCATAATACATACTACAATCCAGATTTTTTATGCTCTCAATAAAGTAACAACACCTTTAAATTAGTAAATATTTTGTATAATATTAGTCCAATACATTTATAAAATGGGATAAGAGTTTTTAAAAAATCCTTAAACGAATTTGCCATGCTTCTTTTTAGTGACAATGAAACTTAATAACGTAGTTAAAATTTAAGTCATGAAAGAAGCCAACAAATTGAGGCAGCTGAGCTGTCACTTGCTCTGTTCAATTCAAACAATTTCATTTCTCAGAGGAAATTTGGAATTGCAGTCGAACTCTGCATTGTTCGCTTGAATATTCCGCCTTTCAAGTTTCGAATTACCGTAAGATTGCTACATGTTATGTGGCAAAAGTTCGCTTCTATCACATCTAATGGAGTGAAAACTCTTATGGATGTTTAACAAACGACTGGTTTTGTATTTACAGTCTACCTAACATAAACTTGCATCTTCGTAACCTAATCTCCGTTTTAATGATTATTTTTATTAGATACGTTGGTTATAATATAAAGTATACTATTATTCCAAATTCCTAATGTTAAGCTAAAAATTAATTAACCATAACAACCGATACTCCACAAACTTCATGAAATTTTATCTAGCACGAGTTCATAGAAGATATATTAAACGTGGCAATATCAAAGTGAGACATTGAAATATTATATCAAAGGCGCGTGAAGCAAATGAATCTAAAGACAACAAAGTGCTCTGGTTATATACTGAAGTCGTATCCAATTCCCGAACACTACGTGAGCGGAGTGAACGACGCAGGTTGGGCGTTTACTTAATCTGCTTCTCGTTGTCAAGGACGTGGTTTATTCGGAGCTTGTAGGTCTAGAATACACGGAATAAATGAAGTTCACTTTACGTTAATAGAGAATGTCTCAAAATAACGCTACGTAGAAAAGTTTGTAAAATATTTGTACAGTGAAGGAAATAATCAGTTAAGAGGACTTTACTATAATTTAAGAAAAACTTCTTTTAAGATTTGCGTAAAACCGAACTGAACTTGCTGAACTGATAAATCTTAATCTTAAAAATATTATAAATGCGAAATGTTTGATGGATGTCTGTTAGAGTTCGTAGCCTAAACTGCTGAACGCATATCGATGAAATTTCAAATAGATGTAGAGGATAGTCTGGAAGAACAAATAGGCTACTTTTAATCCCGAAAATAGTTACGGGTCCCGTGGGATACGTAGCTTTTTTGTTATTTACATATTAACTTGAATTTTCCGCAACTGTTCAACATATCTTACTGAAATGTAGCACGGATATAGAACTTAGTCTGGAACAACACATACGACATTAAGTTTTTTTTTTCAATTCCGCGCGGACGGAGGGAGCTAGTTAAAATATAATGTACTCAATGTCATCAATTTGTCGCACATACCTTCTGTGTGTATTTTTTCGATATATCTGACCGAAGCCACTTCTACACTAACCATAAAAGAACTGTGAATGTGGCAGTTAGTGTACAAGTACTCTAAACGACAATGTAAGCCGTAAAATATGTTAGTTTGAAAGTTCAGCACTCAGTGGTCCAGTAAACACGCACTTAAGTATGCCCGTTGAATAACATCGCTGCTGCGGTCAACTGACTCTTTGATACATAATTATAAATAACACTTACTATAACACAATTTTATAAGTCTTAATTCTTTACCAACATAGTAACAAAATTATTTAAAATAAACAATAAAAATTTATAATAATACGAAATACTAAATACTTAGTTTTATTTATAACAACCTGTCGCCCATGACTACGTCCGCGCGAAATTAAAATAAAACTTAGTCTCATTATGTCTCATTCCAAATTATTTTCTATAACTGTACAAAATATCAGTAAGATATGTCGAATCGTTGCTGACCTATCGAATAATTATGTAAATAACAAAAAACTACGCACCCCTCGGGTACCGTAACTATATCCAGGATCAAACGTAGCTTATGTATTCTTCCAGACTATCCTCTATATATGTGCTAAGTTTTATCGATATCCGTTCAACAGATTAGACGACAAACACTAACAAACATCCATTCATCCATCCATCTACATTTTCGCATTTATATTAATATTATTAAGATTATCATTTGTCATTTTTACTAATCTATTTTTGCATCCAATCATGCACTTAATGATAACTAGCCATTTCAATGGAATCATTTCTACTAATTACTTCCTCTAGCAGGGATCTGAGAAAACCGATTACTAGAATTAACACATTAATTACTTCGGCGTTGCCAAGAAACGTTCAGATAAAATATTCTACGTATATAGCAATAGTGTATAAGGTAATTAAGTTTCTGAAGTAACTTAATATGAACCGGTATCAGCGGGAC
>JAAOEG020000030.1:246944-261782 GCA_011763625.2 Papilio bianor | reverse complement strand
GCAAGTACCCCGCGTACCTCCCGTGATTCGCTCCGTATACCGAGAGGTGGGCAGGAGCATGGGATGGCGGTGGGTATTGTAAAGTTTGATCGATAACTTTCACGGAGACATTCATTATGCATGAAAAAGTAACATACATACATTCATACAAACTTTCGCGTTTATAATGTTAATAGAATAACAAACTGCGTGTTACATCTTAATTATATTCAAAACAGTGCCACAAAAGCGATGCACTCACGTCACATATGACGTGTTTTAATTCTTTGTTTCGTTTATTTGCGTATGTGTTATTGCGTATGCTACTGCATGTTTGTGCCCAATGTTTTTCGAAGAATTTGAATAAGTCATTATATATGTTTTATCAGTTTACTGTCGCTAATGACTAATGGGGAAATTAGTTTACTGACACATTTACAATCGCAAGTGTATACAAACTTAGGTAACTCATCTCTACATCTGTTTGACATTTTGTCGTCATTAGAAAACTCCACATTTACACTTGATAGACGCAATTGATTTCTTAGTAGAAAGGATAACGAAAAGAAGGACCAGCGTAATTCATTTTCGTATAGTTTCAATACGTATAAAGTAAACTCTTATCTACAGCACCTAAAGTATCACTTGTTTTTATTGATTGCTCTACGCGACGTAAACATCTACAGCTAAGGCAGAGCACAGACGAGAGTTGTAGACGCCACTAACAGTAAAATCTGTTACACGAATTGGCCGGCTCGCCCACCACAATACCAGGACCACACAGAAGATAGGTGGCCTAATTTTAGTCCTCTTTCCCTTTCCACCATTTTCTAGGAATTGTTTGATAGGGGAAGTGGATTTGACAGGGGAGGAACGGCGTAGTAAAAGGAAATACTATCTTCATATTATACTAATTTAGGTAACGCATCTGCCATTGCGAAAGTCGATGGGCAGCGGTCGCTTCGCTGTTTAGACGTACGTATGGTGGCCGTTTGCTCCTCAGTCAACTTATAACATTAGAATATAAAAAGGCTTATGTCACACACATACGAGGAAACATGTTCTAGAACTTCGTACCGTAATTACTGCTGTACTTCGATTATTTCTATTACATAATGACATTGAACAATAAACAGCTATGTTTTGTTGACCGCAGCTTGTAGGCACTCAGGCCAGGCCGGTGCAGCCGCCCTCGAGCTTTACTCAGAGGTATTCCCGGTCCACTCATAAGCACCGCGTGATATAAACAGTTAAACATGAGGTAAAATAAAGAATTTCTTTTGTAAAATAACCTTCCCTGGCGTCTTAAAGACACTTTGGTAAATCTACAACAAAATTTGTACAGTTTAGAAACGCACAGGGAACAAAAGATGACAACTATGCCTTGTGTTTATATTTAAAAGTTTGTCATTGACTTTTGGTTTGTAGGTATTAATGGTGCAAAAACAAAAGATTAAAAGATAACGCTTTCAACTTATAAAATGTTAGAAGCTATTCTACCAACGCGTCATTATAACTAGTTTATTTTTATATGTAAATTCCAATCCCAGCAACAGTTTCTGTGAGTACGCTGCTGATGTGTCACATTAGCCCAAATATATCGTCATTTTGTTGGCAAATAAAGTGCACGATAAAAAGTCCACGAAATATTCAGCGGTAATACCAAACGACTTGTAGCTTGTAGGTCAAGATTTTGGTTCCCCCGGAATTTGATAATACGACGGTTATTTCCGTATATACTCATACTTATAATCGTGATTCATTGACACAATAAATCATTGGCGCTCTTTCTTATGAATCATACATAAATACTTTTTATATTCTTACAACTGTTTATTATATTTCGCTTTGGATTATCCGTTGTCATTCAGTAGTAAACATCATAAACTTTCCGCGCAGTATGATGACCGATGAGGGCGGAGAGGCGCGGCGCAGTGCACACGTCTCCGGGTTTTCCCTCGCATGATCCTCGCATTCCGACATCCAACCTCGACTCTATCTATTGCGAACTTATCACAAATAACTGCAATCATATCTCTGTTATACATCACATTATTTTACGCAATAAACCCTCAGCAGTAGTGACTGAATGATGCCAACGTTTGCGTCGTGACATCTGAGGGCCTAGTATAAACATTTGCGATAAGTTCCTTTGTAATATCATTGACAAAATTGAATTAAATTTGTACAGCGCCCTTATCAAACGTAAAGTACAACAAAACTTATTAACCTATGTGTTATTCCAGACTATGTTATATGTATATCTGTGTTAATCGAGTAAATGTATAAATTACCAAAAGCTACGTATAGCTCGGGAACTGTAGCTATTTCCTGGATCAAAATATGTGTTCTTCCAGACTATCCTCTAGGTCTATGCCAAATTTCATCAAGATCTGTTCAGCCGTTGAGGCTACAAACTCTAAGAAACATCCATCCATCGAAAGTTTCGCATTTATAATATTATATTAAGAAAGATTAATATATTAAGCCGATGAAAGGTCGTAAGGACGTAAGACGGTGTAGCAAATATTCGAATCTCACCTCAATTTAAACCGAAGCATATACAGATACCACATGTATGGTCACTTCCACCTGATGACAAAGTTTTTGCGGCACTAATTTGAAATAAAATTGGAGCCAATGAGCTTAAGAGTTCTTTTCATTACGTAGATGCGGCTCGCCTCGTGTGAGATATAGTGTATACTTGAAACTTACACTAATTTACTACAATAAAAGTAATTAGAAGTTGAGATAAGACTAATTAACCTATATGGTTGATATTTCCACAAAAATATACGTTTTGTTTAAACGCTTTATAAGTTTAACTGTTAGGAAACGGGAAAAACCCGGGGTGGGTTTGTTGGCCGAGATTCCCGGGTAAACGACCGTCTGTAATGTCCGGCCATTACATGCTGTTCGAATACAATCCAAACAAATAGACTAACGCTCATTAATTATTTTCATAAATCAATTTTAAGTATTAAACACCACGGTAATGTAAAGAGTTCAATGTTAAATTACTAATTGAGGAGTATACATTGCGGTATTAAATTTTTCCTCAGCGTTAGAACTATTACAATGTATTTGCTTATGTGTCAACTTTCATTAGGAATGAATAAAGTTACATAAAACTCAAAAGTTCTATTTACCAAGAAGTTTCTAAAGGATTTTTACGAAAACGATAAAATGGAATAATCCGGAGCTAAATGAATTCCTAGATTTTAAAACAACTAGCCTATTTTTCCCCAGAAAAAATAACGTTTTTTACTTCTAAAACTGTTTATAACTTCTTTGTAATTTGTTTACACGCCTATTTGAACATTTTCACAGCATCTTTGAATAAAAAAAAATATGACACAGAAAGACAAGGAGGTGTATGTACGTACTTCTACTTGTAAGTTAAGAACTTCGCTACAAAACGTTCATGAATAGTATTGAAAAATATTTATTTAAAATAGTAGCCAATTATTGATTTCTAATCTATAACTTAACGCCTAACGAGCAAAATTAATAATTCCTCTCCATAAAATTATAGGTCTTCCTTGTTTAAATGTTTCCTAATTTGTTTAATATTACTAATATAATTATTATGTATAATACAGAAAGGGGCCGCTTTACTAAATTCAGTGGAATTACTGAATCACAATCATCTCAAAAGTTAAATCGATTTCCGTCGGCAGAAATAGAGCATTCGTTGGGGTAATATTATTTTTAAACAATATTTTTTATTTGAAGTTATTTAATTTGGAAATTTCCAGACCCGATGGATTTTATAAAATTTATGTTTGTTTCCTTCCTCCTATTATTTTATTTAATTTAAAAGTATAAATCATTCTCATTTTACATGACAATTGATCATTTAAACTCGAGTATTGACCGCTGCTCAACTCCTTTTGTCTAAATAAGCTAATGACCGATAGCTTTTTAAATTTTGGAAGCGACGAAGTATACATATATTTCCAGATTCTTTTCTTGGATTAATAGAACTTATACTTACAAAGCCTTGGTGGCTCAGGGGTTAAGCACTTGGCTTGTAATGTGCAGGTTTTGGCTTCGAATCTTACCATGTACCGATGTGTTTGCACATATCGGAGAAGATATACAAAGAAGTGCGTAAGTGAATCCGCACTGGGTCTGCGTAGGATAGGCTTACCCCTTACTGGGGAAGTATAGTGAGCTGATGGTGATGTACTTAACATCCTGGCATGGGCACACCCACTTAAGATATCTCGTACAGACACTACACGGTCGCAATTGCCGCGTATTCACATAATTGACATATTTTAATAGAAATAATGTTTTCGTTTACTGTAGGTAAGTAGGTATATCATATTTAAATTAACCAATGATAAAATCCTTCTTATTAATCGTATAAACATATTATCATCAAGGGAAATCCACACACGATGTTCCGTATTGTATGCTTTATTAAAACATAATATAATCACCGGGTTTTTTCACACATTTGTCTAATAAAATTGTTTAACTTTGTGGTCACTAAACAAGACAAATAAACGACAAATTTTGATATTTTAACAAACATATCACCGTAAAACTATCCGTGTCCTAAAAATGTGAGAAACGATGTCATTATTCTTGGATGCTTTAATGACATTGACATGGTTATTTGCTTTTGACCACCTTTGATCCATCACTGAATTGTATCATGCTTTATTGAATAATTCTAAGTGATTTGTTTCAAGATGCCCTGACGTATCAGAGTCTGACATTCCGACGTCGGCAAAAAGTGCCTGCTGTTCTTCTTCAACAGTATCACGTCTCCATCCTCCAGCTCCAGCTTGCCGTAATCTGACAGACAAAGAACTTCGATGTACAAGGACTTGGGCGGCCTGAGATTCTCCGTGAGGTCGATCCCGCTGTAGCCGATGTCTTGGCCCAGAGACCTCATGTAAGCCGCGAGATTTGTTGAGTACTTTGAGAACCACGAGTACTCGCTGTCGGAGAGCAACTCTCTAACGTCTGATGGAAGAACAGAACCGAACTCCCAGCGTAATGTCCTTATTTTATTCATACGGTTGTAGAGATAGGCGAGCAAACATCGCTTATTACGTTCCAGTGCAGAGTGTCGCACTTGAACAGTGGTCCACAGAGATTTGTTCTCTGATGTTGCATTTCTACAAGAAACACATCCTGTATAGTTTTGGCAATACGATAAACATATTTACAAGTAATTCGTGATGTAATTGCAGCTAAGTTAAAGAGGTTCATTTAAATATATTAACAAAATACTATTAAATTGTTTAAACTTAAGTGAGACATTACTACAAATTAATTTTAATAAAGCTATCACTCGCGTCTAATGTTCCGGAGGCACCGACGCCGACGACTGAGGATGGGCTCCAGATGGGTCCGAAACTAGTCGGTGCCGCCACCGGAATATTAGGCGTGAGTGATAGCCGTACTAAAATTTATTAACAAAATACTACTTTAACTCAAAGACTTTACAAGAATGAAAGAATATTCACTGTTTAAGGGAAATATTAATTGCCATGGGAAGGTTATTAACATTGTCATGACAACATGGTGGTCAGTCTAATTAGATTAAATTAAAGGAAACACTACAGGAAAATTCCATCTTATATCCTCTCTTACTATTATCCCGCTATCCATAATAAAATTCCAGTAAATTTCCTACACCACATTTCCGTTATTACTTATAGTTGTATACAGACAATTCACTGAATCATATTTCTGTCCCTTTACACAATGGCCCTCTTTATTGAGTTATTTCAAGATTACTTTCTACACCTTTGTATGCAGTTAAATGGACTACTCACGCATCTGCCATATTCATTTTAAATAACACATGCATCTCCTCAATAATCTGACGCACTTTTTCATCCTGTAATAATAAAAAAAGATAATATCATTATAAATGAGGACAAACAACATGGTTCTTAAGTTTTTTTTTATAACACTAGGTGGCAAACAAGCTAGGGGCCACCTGAAATCACTAAAATAGCGAAGTGACCACTGCCCATCCACTGACATCCACAATTGCAGATGCGTTGCCTACCTTTAATCGATAAAGGAGGAGACGCACTGAAAGAAAATATTTCCTCTACCTATGCGTATCCTCCTCCGTCAAGTCCACTTCCCCTTCCCATCCCTTTCTAGTAAGTCAAGGATGCGAAGGGAAAGAACACTAAAATTAGACCGCCGGCACCACACTCATCAGACGAAACGCGGAATTGCTTCCACTTCAAGCCTGTCTTCTGTGTGGTTGTGGTATTACACCGGGCAAGCCGACCCATACATGCAAAGATGTTAAAACGGGCTCTACCACTGGTTCTTAAGTTCACGATAAAGCCCATTCTAATAGTTTTATGTTACCATTGTGAAAAAACTTTTACTTACATTATACTGATCAATTGTATCACGATTCCTTTCAGCTTCTTTGATTAACTCTATAACTTTTTCCCCAAACATTCTGAAAGTTAAGTGTCATTGTAAAGTTAAATTAAATTAGTAACCTGCTTATAGCAATAGGGTGATAAACTAAACTAATACAAAATTAACAAAAATAGGGTCCTCCGTTCTTAACTCACCTCTACTTCAAACAAATTATAGGTCTAGCAAATTAACGTTGCTACCTCTTCATTACCTACGACATTTTTTAATAAATTATAATTGTTAATTTCTGTTTGATGTAAGAAATAGGTCACCGTCTTGGCTACTTAATGAAACTTATGATATAGCGTAAGAAAAAAAAATTGTAATATATTCCCGCCAAAAAATATGTTTGTGTCCTTTGTTTTAAATGTTTTTCTTTATTGATTGTAGATTGCACATGAAAACCAATTTAAATGCTTTTGAAATCACAGTTCAACGTTATCTTCAAAAAAACAACTTTTTATTGCAAAATGTATTAAAATCATAACTTAACCTATAACGCTTTGACATTTAAATAGTTTGATGTTCGGATACACATTAAACTTTACACAATATTGAAACTACAATCAAATAAAACAACTTAATTCTAACCTTGGAAGATTTTATGGCAATTAAACCCATAAATTTTGTTTATGTTTTAGTTAATGAATGTTTAATAAATAGTTAATGAATGATGATTTTAGATAATGAAATCAGCCGTTATTTTTTTTAAATTCAAATTAAAAAAAACGTATTTAAAAGAAACGTTTGTATGCATGCAATTATTTTTGAATGATTTCCCTTTTTAATTCTACTGAAAAATTATTAAAAACAACATGAAATGCTGTTGTGACTATTCGATTATGGAAATTTCCATTTATAGTCTATAACGGGCCAACAGTGACTGAGGAGAGGGAGGGGAGGCTGGGCTTGTCCGACTTGTTATGACGTATGACGATCTTTTCTGTTTCTGTTGAATGTCCATTTTACAATTTGCCCATTCTCATTCATTGCGCACGCGATTTTGAACCGACACGGTTGTTTGCTAGCAAAACATTATATACTTATTAATCATGCCTTCGTGCCATTGCCAAGTGTAAACTTAATATTTTATGTTATTTCGTTGTAAAGTAACGTTGTGATCAAATATACAAAATGAGTGCCAAAAAAGAAACAAAAGTCTTTGAAGACAAAAACACAGATTCAGGCTATCTGTCTGGAGTAATAAGTAGTGAACAGCTGTCGGGAGAAATAGATGTCGGAGCCGTTTGTGATAGTGAAAATGTGTGGCAGATTTCAGAGGAACAAATAGACAGTGGTTTAGACTTATCTGAATGTCTTTCTAATGTTAAGATTAGTGATACGGACACTCAGGTGCCGAGAATTAAAGTGGAACCTGCAAGAAGCCTGGACTACCCACCTTACCAAATACTTTTCGAACAGGACGACGATGGCGACACGTAAGTCATTTATAGAAGGTTTTAGAACAGCGGATACATTTTACACCATTACAAACCTTGAAATACAACACTCAAATTATCCTTTACACATTCTATTTTTAGTTTGTTTTGCTACCTTTAAAATTTCTTGTTGGATTCTTATAGCGTTAACATAAATAATATGATGTGTTGATTCACATGATGAACTGCTAAATATTTGCTTACTCAATATTTACTTTCACTCTGTGTTTTGTTATTTTATAGCAACAAGAGAAATGAAAAAAATCCTATAAGATTCTTGTATGCCTTTCAAATTTCATAGTTTTGTGTAATTTAGTGCCATGTAATGTAATGTGATAGTTTTTAAGTAGTCTGTTGACAATATTTGTACAACTAAACTATTTCCTACTGATTTTAGTAGCATTCTCATAATAATGTAGGCCTTGATACAAAATGTGACTTTTATTATGTTCTTTCAAGCCTCTGTACAAATATTTTAAATTGAACCTACGCCAAGCTTAAGCGAGACCAAAACTTAAGAAATATCTCAAATGAACAATTGTTTTTTTTGCAATTTTTAATCTTTAATTGATTTACTTTCATCCTTAAATTTTAATAGAGCTTTCTTGGAAATTAAATTTAATTTGAGCAAAGTATGTATTGCTTTGACGGTATAAAAAACCCCATTATTATGTATTTTCATAATTGTCATTTTATTAGAATTGTATGGAGTCATTTCTATTTAAATGAGTGATTCAGCTTTATTGCTTTATGAATGTGTTTCTTAAATTATTTCCATTAGTAAAGGGGAATTTTTATATGATAAATCAACTTCCGCTGTCTTCTGTAACTAAAATTCATCCAACAAAGCACAGGCAAAATTTATAGATAAATATCAATATTTTTTTATGCGTTATTACTTTAATACCTGATTATATAGGAATAGTAAATAATTAAATGTCATAAAGTCAGTCAGGATTCTTGCACTCCTAATAATTGTAGGTAAAGCCGTTTGTAGAACTGTCCTAATTACATTTATTTGATGGCAGGCAGCTGCACATCGCATCAGTCCATGGCTGCGAGAAATCAGTTGGTACTCTCATCAGAGTCTGCCCAGAAAAATCTTGGCTGGATGTGGCCAATGATTATGGACACACAGCATTACATTTAGCAGTAATGAGTGGGAATGCAGTGGTCACAAGAATGTTGGTCATAGCTGGGGCATCACTGGCACTCAGAGACTTTAATGGAGACACACCGCTGCACATAGCGGTGGCCGCCAACAACAAAGACTGCATCCAAGCCTTGCTGGCGCCCGTGCAGGACCAGCCATATCGGAAGTTGTCCACGGTTCTCAATCAGAAAAACTATAATGGTAAGTTGTACTTTGACCTTATCATAGCTTAGTATAAAACAGTTATCAGGATCGTCGTCTCTCGTCATATATGTGATGCTGCCAATAAATGCTAATAAAAAATAAAATAGCAATGTTTAAGTTTTACGTTGATTTTTATTGTTGTTTTGAAATATAATGATTTCTTACTAAAATGCCGTCTGATGCATAGCTCCGTAAAAACCAGGGTTTTCCCGTCAACACTCCGCTTCGGAATAACCTCAATGGTTTTTTCAAGTTTTCCTTTTGTTTTCCATTGTTTTGTGTTGCGGTCGTTGGCTGAGATGAATGGACGAAAGTGATTAGGGTTACGAATCACGGACCGACCGGCCTCTTTATGGCTAGGAACTTCATTGATCACTTATTTAAATGACACCTTAAAAATTATATCGAGCTACTATTTTGTTACATACATTATTATTTTTGTGTAAGAAAATCTAGGAATATAAATGAACGGTTAGAATTTTGATGAATATCTTAGTAAAACCTGTTATCTAAATAAGTCAGATAAAATATTTGGCTTGTCTAATCATTTCGTAATATTTGGTCCCCATAGATAAGTAGTTTTTATGGAAATTTCAGGTAAATTGTATAAAGTGCATGATTCATTGTGTCTTTCAAAAATATACTTAGATACAAATATTATACATATCACGAATTGAGTACTGGTGTGAGATAAGTTTTCAGAAGTTAAGAGCGTGCATTATGCGGTATTATTGTAAATACGGTTAATAAAAAAGTTTGACTTAATTTCAGAGTTAGTTGCGTTTAATTGCTTAAATGATGTTTATGTGTAAAATGATGGATAAGGCGCAGCGCCGCGTCCACTCACAAGGCGCCGCGCCCGCTCTGATAATGCATCGTTTAATGTCGTCACTCTATATTTTATATTTTATTACTCAATTTAATTAATAAATTATATTGTCATATTGATAACTGAGTATTGATGGAACACCAAAAGTAGCTTAAGCCGGTAAAGACGGTAAGAGTAAGGACGGTAGTGGTCGCGGCACTGGACATACCAATTACAATGCAGAATGAGGAATATTACAGGAATACGCAGTTAGCGAAAAATGGATAATAAATGTACGTTACCGTTAGCTATTACATTGTTTATATAATGACGTAATACATTAACTTGATCGTATCTAAATGGTGTCATAATGTAGGGGCCACTAACTGCAAACATTTAACAAAAAAAACATAGATAACAATGTGTTTACAATTGTTTTTGTATCTGTGGAAAATTAAAGTCGCAATAAACAGTTTGGGGAAAATCGATTTACCAATTGGACCGATGTTTTATATATTTCAATTAAAAAGTTATCAATTTTCTGTGTAAATTGGACATTGTCATCTTTACCGAATTCATTATTTTCCCCCACGGTACGTCGGTGTTAAAACATCTCGACATCACATTAGCGAACGTATGCGAATAACTATTTTTGTCGTTTGAATTTTGTAGGTAATTTTACCAGTTTTATGTTTTTTACATCCTGTTTAGATTGAGACATTACCTACACTGTCCTAGTCAAATATAATAAACAAAAGTAGTAAGTCTTCTAAGCATTATAACCTATAGTTGTAAATAGTATTATGACGGCACAAAGTTAAACTACGTGTTTTTGCGCACGAACAACAAGGAAGTAACTTCAATGCAAGCACAAATGTTGATGTAAATCATAGCGAGTTGTAGTTACCTATATCTGGTACTAAAATGTCAAGAGTTTAGAAAAAACCCTTAGTCGAGACCATATCAGAAACCCCCAAGGCCCTCGCCCGCTGCAATGACATCACTCGTATCACGAAACCTTACCTTACTGCACCTAATCCTTGATTTACATATGTACGCCGCAATCATAATTATGATATGGCGCTCCGATCTCTGCAAACAATTGGAAAACTTAACTAAAAAAACATACTACGTCTAAGATGCAACGACCAGAGGTACTGTTGAGTTGTAGTACCTACTACCTATCAGAAATTGCATCAAATATTTCTTACATTGAGTTTTTCCACGAGAGTTTCACGTGCACGAAAAGCTAATCGATATGAGCCCTCATCATATTTTGTTTGCGATTATAAGAGCAACTTCCCGACCGCCGCGACCTCGGTGCCACATCCCGGAAGTGCTGAGACAATCTCCATTCGCCTTTTGCATAAACTGCGTTAAGTAACGGATGTGAGCGAACGCAGTTCACCTTCGAGCGTAAACCATCGCAAACCATTGACTTAAGAGTGGGACCACTACGTAGTTCATTGTAGAAAAAATACGGATCTATTATCCATTAATGAATTGAATCCTAGTATTCCGGAATCAAACCTGTTTTCGAAGGCGACAACCGCGTGACGCGCGTACGGAATACTGAGTACTGCTGTGAATCGCACTGATTTAATGACCCCCTCATACAATGCTCATTGAACTACCGTACATGTAAACACGAGCTGTTGCAATTATGTAAGAAAAAAAACATTAATTGTTTTACATAATGTCTCGTGGTGAGGATAATCATCCTTCATCTTCATCATGTCGGTATTAAAGACAGTGACTTATAAAACGATTGCATCCTCATCAAAGATTCCTGCCTTCTATGACTCATGATAACACGTTATTGTTCTGAATTTGATTTATTTATCGATCCTTTCCACGTATTATGCTCGGTAATTTTAGTGTCTTTTTCGACAAGAATGACAGATATATGAATATTTTATTTGAAAAGATTTCCTTTACATCGGAGGGCGAGTTGGTTGTGAGCGAGAAGTGCCATCGCGAAATGTATAACATTAAAATGTTATTAGTGTCGGCGGTCGCTAAACAATATCGCGGGTTTTCCATCTGTTATACAAGCGGCGAGTTTCAGCAGCATCGGTCGCGGCGCGGCGCGGACTCTTTAATGCGTATTTGCATTCGGTTTTACCCACCAGCCTGACCTTGTCGAGAACCAGTCGCGCGCCAGCGCCAGCCTCCGCGCGGCTCCCTCGCGCCCTCTACCGGTTTCAATTACATCTGTCTTTTAAAGGTCGTTGTTATCACTTCTTATTTTCTCTAGGAAAAAATGTTTACGCTGTAATAACGCTGTTACTTCATAATTACTTACATACAGCTATTATTTCATCTAAATTAGAGTTGATACTTACGACTTCCAGTAGCGTTTATAAGTTAGAAGTCCACTTAATATTGCCACAGCAATATTTACATAGGAAGTAAAGCGTGTGCTGCCGTTTGCCATCTGCCGCCGCCAGCAACAGCGGTGGGTATTCCCATGTTGGCGGTGTGAAGTGAAAGCGGCGCTGGGATACCCCGACCCGGCCCGGCCCGGCACGGCGCGCCGACCGCTAGTTGCTGCGTTACGTCGCCACAAAATTTTGTGTTTTCGCTTACGCTATCTTAATTACATAACTGTGATTCCATTTGCATATTCAATATTAAATTAAGTTTAGGAGGAAAATATTTGATGTGATATTTAATATGTATCACTTGGAAATATGTAAGGAAAATAAACAAGCAAGCACCATAAACTTTATAATATCCTAGAGAAACCCTGAGCTTATTTTTTTAGGCAAAAAGCAATTTTCAGGCGGAGTACCCAGGATATACAACACGTTTTTAGTTCTCCATTATGAAACGGTTCTCAATTGGAGCTAATATATTATAATTAATGTTATAATTGCTTCCACTTATAATTTGTAACCATACGTATCGAATGACATAGTCGGCGCGGCGAGATGAATAACAGCGACCTTTTAACAATTTCCGTTTGACATCGTTTGAGGCAACATTGAAGGATTACCTTTACGGTGACGCTATAACGCTGCAAAATTCCAAATGACGATTGAAGGAAAACCGCAAATAGCCCCGTGAGCGCTCTTTGTAAGCAATGATGACCACACGAACCTTTTGGGTTATACCCATGTGAAAGTACGTCCCGTCGCACATTGGCACGGTATTACACATTTGGGAAATAAGAAATAATGGATGAATACAGATTATTGACATCATTACGTAACAATCTGTCGAATCCAGTTTTTTTTTTCAATTATGCCTTTAGTTTTAAAGATAAATTGATTGCTGTTTTATAAGAAAAAGCTATATAATAACATAATAAAAAAACCTAACTAATATCGCTATAAATAACGACATACCGGCGATGTTTAAAATTGTTTATAATTTTATGTTGAGATCTAATGAAATGGTAAACGTTTGTAAAGAAAGGAGAGCGTCTTTTCTGATATTTTTTAAGAATATTTTTCCAAAAGGAAACGGTTTAAATTGGTCGACATGTCTGATTAATAGATAATATTCTGGTACACATCGAATACAAAGAAACACCATCTTTATGTAAAGTGTATATGATAACATGAATTTGTGGAAATTCGGAATTGGTATCTGTATGTGATTATAATGATTCCACATAAGAATTCATAGATAGTTAGCGTAACTTATAAACTTTAATTTTAATTGAAAACAAAAAAAAATGTAGTATTTCATCGTATCGTATCGTTTTTCGGGTGTATTTTAAGTACTATTTTGGAAGCACTGTGCGCCGCTGTAGCCGCTGCAGCTGCCGTGGGCCGCACGCCACTGTACAGTGCCGTTTACTTTCCAATCCAATGCCCATCTTGTCTTTATACTTACGAGGTATTTGTTACATCGTAATAATAATATAAATGCGTAAGTTTACATGGATGGATGGATGTTTGTTAGAGTTTGTAGCCTAGACCGCTGAACGAATATCGATGATTTTTGACACTGATGTAGAGGATAGTCTGGAAGAACATAGGTTACTTTGATCCCGGTAAAAGTTACGGTTGCCGAGTGTTAAATGGTTTTTGTTATTTACGAAATGACTAGATAATTTCGCATCGGCTCATCATCTTATATCTCAGTAAGATATAGATCGGTTCATATATCTTATTGAAATTTACCATAGGTATAGAACATAGTCTGGGACAACACATTGTACTAATACTAAGTTTTATTTATTTCCGCGCCGACGGACTCGTGAGCGATAGCTAGTGAGTATATTATCAAGATTCGTATCGCATCCAATTTTATTAATTTTATTTCTCCATCGTTTAAAGTACTTATGTCACGTTCGTATGGTTCTTCGCTTGACATTCCAATGTCATAGTTTGTATACGATTTTTTTTATTGGAACCACGTCAACTTATTTTTAATTTTAAACAAGTCCTCTTCGTGTATGTAAATTATTCTTCAGATAAATTATAATCTAATTGTCTTTTAAGATTTAGATATATCGTAAGTTGACACGTCTGTACTGCTAGATTAAATTATAAATAATGTACATTAAATGACATAATTGAAGATAAACGTTGAACGGGTTGTCAATACTGGTTGTAGAATGACGCAGCGCGAGCCCGGTGCCAAAGCTTAGCTTGCGATTTCAAAAAAAGTATTTTTTTCTCCGCGGCAGTAACAATTTTGTGCGCAGAGACTGACACACGCTGGAAATCCAAATGGAATCCGGTTTTAAAAGTAACTTATTATATATTATATATATACTTATATAATTAAATACCTTTAGACACGTATTCAATATAATTAGGATGTCCATCAAAACCTAACCTATCTATGAATGTTACGTCGCAAGTTCGAAATACTTGCTAATAGCA
>JAAOEG020000030.1:202638-218908 GCA_011763625.2 Papilio bianor | reverse complement strand
GCTTAACCTCCGAGCCCGACGCTATAACAATTAATAAACACATTATACTAACATGTATTTTTATGGCTGATCGCTTACCTAACACTTTCGATGCTCCCAAGATTTTAGCATAATAAAGTGAACTAGGAGCGATTTAATGGCAAAAAACGTGTTAACTTTCGAAAGAAGAATGTTTGATAGAATTTTAAAATGCTAAATAAAAAAATATGTTTACAAACTGACCTTTGAACAAAAATGACGTTTTTACATGTACATAAATGCCTTTAAAAATTGTATCAAGTTTAACAGCACTAATAAACCGATTTAAATGCAATTTGTCGCGGATTAAATAACTGCACGAATGCATTAATCAGTTGTTTTTATGTAAATACATTATAATATTATTAATTAGTATATCTTTCTAATATGTTTAGATGGATGGATGTTTGTTAAAGTTTGTCACCTAAACTGCTGAACGGATCTCGATGAAATTTGGCTTAGTTGTAGAGGATAGTCTGAAAGAACACATAGGCTACTTTGATCCCGGAAATAGTTACAGTTCCCGTGGGATACATCAATTTGGTTTTTTCATGTTTACTCGATAATTCTGCAACGGTTCAATATATCTTTTTGAAGTTTTTGCACATATATAGAACATAGTCTGAGATAACATGTGGGATACTTTTTATTGACGAAATATTATGTTTGGGGAGGAGAGAGGGGAGTTTTATCTTATTAACATATATACTTGATAATTCTGCAGACTTAAAATATTTTAAATAAATTTTATACAGTTATAGAACATAGTCTGAAATAACACATAGGATACTACGTTTTATTTTAATTCCGTGCAGACGAAGTCGCAGGCGACAGCTATTATATGTATACATATATTAGTCTATACTATTAGTATATATTCAAATACTATGACTTAATTGTGGGAACAACGCGAACTATCCAATATATCATAAATATATGTTTGTAAATATTTCATTAGCATAGTAGCTTCAGTATGTGCATATTATGTTTTCATTAAGTATCTTGTAAATAACGTTGCCATGACAACGATGACAAACAGTCGACTCATCTTAGCGTGATACCACCTTGTCTATTACAATCATGATAGATTTGTATTTTTGTATGTAATGAATAAACACAAAAACTAACTAATTTAACATTGGTAGTAGAGCCCGCTTTTACATGTTCGTACGAAATGACCGATTCGCCCACCGCAATACCACGACCACATGGTAGCCAGGCGTGAAGTAGAAGTAATTCCGCGTACAGTCTGAACAGTGTGCATGCCGGAACCTAATTTTAGTTCTCTTCCCATTTCAAAGCGCAAAGGATGCAAAGGGCAAGAGCATTTGGCGGGGCATGCATAAGTTTGAGGATTTTTCTGTGCGCCCCCTGCTCTATTGATTATAGCT
The DNA here is from genome assembly GCA_011763625.2 of Papilio bianor. Taxonomy (NCBI): domain Eukaryota; kingdom Metazoa; phylum Arthropoda; class Insecta; order Lepidoptera; family Papilionidae; genus Papilio; species Papilio bianor. The sequence goes on along the minus strand of JAAOEG020000030.1, from coordinate 217,499 downwards.
AGGCAACGCATCTGCAAATGTGGATGTCTATGGGCAGCTGTTGCTTCGCTGTTTTGGCGAATTTCGGTGACAGCTTGTTCGTTTGTCTCTTGCGCGTTTGTCGCTTGTTCTTGAGCTCTTTGGATGTATAAACTTGTAATGTGTGACGAGTAATTGAACTTTAATTATGAACAGATTTCAATTATGTAATTAATAATTATGGAATGGACTAATAAAATAACACTAGAATTCATATATTTTTACGAATCGGATCCCATTCTTTATTAATGTGATTTATATTTTTTTCTTTATAGCTATATTATTTAAAATAAGCGAATAAACGAATATGAATAATTTTAAAGGATAATATACATATATACGAGTAAGAATATGTTATTATAATAAAATATTTATGGAAAATAATAGTAGTTATTTATTTGGTAGGTAATTAATTGTATAATACCTATGAAGTGTTTTAAACCAGATTTACCTAAAACCTATCAATATTCCTTAAAAACAAAATTCACGTTTATATAGCCTATACGGTTTGTAGCCTGAAATATATATTTATTCTATTTATCTCGTTTAAAAATCTGATTGACTATTTAATATATAAAAATAAACTTAAAATTACTATCTGTGAAAATAATCGTCAATTTAATATTTATCATCTGTATTTATCGCACAGCATTTTATACAATTCTAAACTTAGCGTGCTAGTTTATAATGTAGCTGGGATATTAGTCAACTCGAGACGCTAAAAGTTTATTCGACTTTTATGCTGCGGCTACACTATCGCGCTAACGTTAGCGTTAACGTCGCACGCTAAAAGTCGAATAAACTTTACCGACGTAACGTTTACCAAATTAAACGTTACTGACAGCGAAGCATAGTGTGTTTTTGGATGATTTCTCCATTGGACCAATATTTAGTATAATTGTTGCCACGAAAATGCGTAAGACATTTGCTGCTTTATTTTTAGTGATAAGTTTTAAGGGAATTTTCGTAAATCATCTTACGAGTCAACAAAAGAGAGGAATACATTAATAAAAAAAAAGAAATGACATCCATTGCCAATCTATATTTTTTTCTAATCAATATTAGCATTTGTTCACGACTCCACCCGCGTTGAATTAAAAAAATAACTTAGTAAGTAGCCACATAGGCTATTACTTCTTCCAGACCATGTTCTTTATTTGTGATAATTTTCATTGACATCCGTTTAGCAGTTCTGGAGGTATCTCCATGGATGGATGTATGTTAGAAGGTATCTTCTTACATACATCCATACATCTGAACGATCGGAGGTATTAAATACAGTTATATTTATAGTATTAATTTAAACATTAAGCCATAAAAAAATAAACCCATAGACTATAAAGTTAATTAAAATTATATATGTAGTTTGTGTAGTATAATGGTCCATGCGGGCTAAGGATGAAGCCGAAAATTGACATTTGAATCAATAAATGTGTCATTTAATCTTTTTACTAAAGTAAAATTCCATTAAAATCGTGGAATTGACATGGATAATTAGAAACATTAATTTGTCATTAATGAACATTAAGATCGGATAATGGGGTGCAGGTGGCCTTCATATCAATAATTTTAAACATTTAATTGACATATCTGCAGGGCGGCATCTATAACATTGAAGTCTTTACATGTTTCACAAAATTGGATCTCACATTTCGTATACTTATTAAGAATTCTTCGCACAAGTTTTCCATGTTTTTATTAATAAATCCTAATAATGTTATGAATGCGAAAATTTACATAGATGGATGGATGATTGTTTGTAACTTAAACTGCTGAACAGATCTCGACTAAATTTGGCATTGATGTAGAGGATAGTCTGGATAAACACGTAGGCTACTTTTGATCCCGGAAATAGTTACGGTTCCCGTGGGGTACATAGCTCTTTTATATACATTTACTCGATAATTCCGCAACGGTTCAACACTTCTTACTGAAATTTAGCACATATATAGAACATTAATACATAGGACACTAAGTATTATTTTAATTTCGCGCGGGCGACAGCTGGTTTATAACATAATTGATATTATGTTACACGCTGTTGACACGAGACACGTTTTCAGAATCTGGGCCAAACAAAAATTAAATCAAGCGCCGAAAACGAGTTCGATCGCTTCCTCAGTGAGGAGTTCTGCAGCTGGACGGTAAGACTATTGTTGTTTCAGTATTATTACAAATATTGCTACTGTTTGTTTACCTACATATATATTGACAAATCCTTATCTAAGTAAACAGATATGAAGACACTTTTTTTAATGTAACCTATGGTTAAACTTATTTTTTTTCCTTATTCAAGGCCTCGTGGCTATTTAATGTTAAACTTAAAAGGTCTGATATATTTAAGTAACACTTCCAATTAAATTCTAGTCCTATCCAGTTTGTCTGCAGCGAGAGCCGCGAATAATGTCAACAACTGATATCTGGTGTAGGGAACTTGATAATAATTTGTACACTTTATGAACTTGCAATAGTATTGAAAGCACTTTTAACATTTAATTACCAGTACGAAGCACAACGGCGCCGCTAAACTGGATTCCACCGACGTTAAGGGCAATCGACGCTCCCTCGTGGAGTCCGAGCCGTCCACCGAGTCCGCGGACTCCAACGACGACCTGCACATTCTGAACAAGTCCTTGGCTATCAAAGTGAGCGCGCCCAGCGATCAATTTGAATACTTCGACTCGCCGTTACGCTCCTCGAACGACTACCCTAAAGAAATGCTCTACACCGATCCCTACTACACGCCGCGCAAGTCCAAACCTAAAGCGGATGACTACTTGAACGATAAACATAAAGAAATTATAAATACGGAAATTAGTAGCTTCGACTTTATGCTCCTCATCACCGAGCTGCTGCAGGAGCTGTGTAAGGCGGAGAGCAGCTTAACCGGCGCCGAGGGCTCGCAGATCTCCATGCAGTGCATTAACTTTTCATTGAAGAACCTTTGCTCCCTCCAGTTCGGCTCCCTGCCGGCCCAGGATAACTATAACGGTGAGGAGATGTCAAGGATCAAACTGGCCTTGACTGAGCTTCTGATCGTCTCGCTGGATAAGGTGTTAATCCACTCAGGCTTGTGTGCCAAACTAATCAATAGCGGCATTTTGCCGATGCTGCTTAGGATTCTGGAGGATGTCATATGTAAGTCTAACGCTAAGTATTACACTAAGGATGACCGCTCCTCTCATGCCAAAGACGCAGAAAAGTTAAACGATAATGAAGCGGAAAACTTGCTCAAATATGTGTTCGGTATAGCTTATTCTATTATGGCCTTCTTCCACTGTTTGTTAATGCAGTGCCGCACCGTGGAGAAGCTCAGAGAGTTCACTGACCAATTTAAGCTGTATGGAGAATGTCTGAAAGGAGGGCTCCTCAAGGAGTGCATAGAACTGATGATCAGAATTCCTCACGCGGAGGAGGAAACCAGTGTGCTATTAATTAAGAAACTGATAGAAACTATAGGAAAACTCGTGAGCGGTATGAAACGCGTCAGGAGCGAGGTGATCCACTCGGCCGCGTGCGGGCGGAGCTGGCACAAGGCGTGCCGGCCGCGCGTGGCCGCCGGCATGCATCACCACCACGACGTGCTGGGCGAGGCGGGGCCCGGCCTGCCTCTGCCCTCCGCCTGCTGTGTCTCCGTACTCTACGGTACTCTAACGGCCCTAGTCACAGACGACCGGGTGTCAGCACAGCCCGTGCTCAGGACTAAGATCCTGAGAGTGATGCTCAAATGCGGCGTGTGCTGCTGCTTCTCCCCAGGGTTCTTAATGGAGTGCATTGTCAGGTTGATGTTGACGCACAACAGCGTCGCGCCTCGGTGCCTCCAGCTGCTCGAGCACACCGTGTACGGCGACCTCGGCTCCAGTATACTCATTCCCCGCGTGACGGACCAGTTGCCCTGCTCCATTTGCGAACCGTGCGACGACAACAAGGACCTGGGGAGAAAGTATTGCCACCACGGGGTGAGCCCCATAGACAGGAAGAGCGTATGGTCGTTTCTCATCCATTACAATTCGTTGCTTCAATTGGACAACCATAACAATGTTTTGCACGCAGCCGTTAGCCACCTATTAAAAGTGACACCCAAGTGCCGAATGGAGATGAAATACGAGCTGCTATTCAGCGTGATCTACCCTACCTTCATAGTGTCAAAGCATCGGTACATAATAAAGCGGGAGGAGTCCGCCTACTTTCTGACCGTATCTTGTCTCAATATCTTCGCGAGTCTTCTGAACACGGTATCTTTCGCAGAACAGTTTATACAAAAAGGTGGCCTCAGTTACGTTCTCGAATTAGTATCGTTACCCGAATTTTCTAACCAGTGCTGTGCTATTCTCGAAATCGCCATAGTCGTGGAAATACACAAACTCATGAAGGAGAATGCGGAGCTCACCTACTTCCGCGAAATAAGTTCGCTAGCCTCCGTACAGATGTTGCTCAAATGTCTGTCGGAGGTGACTGAGCGGTGCTACAGCATGTACAAACTGCAGCTGCCCTCCGACAAGTTCGAGGAGCTCTGTGATGTGACGCGGGAGAAGGAAATACTCGAAATGAACTCGGAGCCGATGGAAAAGTATTCGGTGACAAATCACACTTTAGCACCGAATGAGAAGTGCGTCGAGGAATCCAGCGAGGAGCACATCGAAGCGTTGAAGACCATCGGCACGTTCTGGAAGTCGTGCGCGGGACTGTGCCTGCTGTGTCCGCTGTTCCGCGAGCACGTGGCGCGCGTGCCGCTGCTGGCGCACAGCTACGCGCTGCTCAAGCTGGCGCTGCACCGCCTGTGCCACCCGCCCGCCGCGCCCGCCGCGCCCGCCGCGCCCGCCGCGCCCGCCGACACCCGCCTGCTCGTCAACCTCATGGAGGCCCTGCTCACCGTACAGTTCGCCGTCTCTGGTAATCTATTTTACAAATTAATTAACTCTATTAAAAATAGTGTCGTGTTTTAACAATTACTTAATGTTAATGAATAACAAGTTTACTTGACGTAGAACGCTAATAGAACAGGTAATGTAATCGATCTGCAGGTAAATATGTAGCAGTTTATAGCAGATTGGGTTTCCAATGCCGCCTCGGTGCTGCGTCATAGCCAACAGATTATATTCATTTCATTATTTGTAGGATGAACAACAGACACTTTTTCAAATTTCTAATTTTCTTACTTTACTTGTATAGTAATATGACAGACTCATTTCATTTTACTTGAGCCAATATTACGGACTTTTTTTCTTATGGCAGACGCGACAAATGGACGGTCGCGCACGGCCAGTTGCGGCGTGGTACGCAGCGCGCTGCGTGCTGCCACAGCGGCCACAGCGGCCACCACCGCCGCCGCCGCCACTACCACCACTACCACACCCGCCGTGTGCAGCGGCGCGGGGCTGAGCGCGCTGTGCGACGCCCTCATCGGCGTGGCAGTGTCGCGGCCCAGCCGCCGCCTGGCCATGCCGCGCCTCGCCCCCGCTAAGGTACCTCTTACATACATTTTCATTGTAAAAAAAACTACTTTATACGAGCGAGCTACAAATTATTTATTAAATCACTAATTTATAACTAAACTTTATTTTAACTTCATTATAACGACGGTCACTTTTTATACTCGATTGTTATGAAAACAACACTTCACTTGTAAGGTTTGAATCCCGCTATGTACCAATGTATTTTTCGTTTTTTTTCGAATTTCATACTGACATTTATCCGATGTTCTTACGGTGAAAGAAAACATCGTGATGCTGCATATATCTGAGAAGAAATTCAAAGAAATGTGTGAAGTTCACCCGCACTGGGCTAGCCTGGTTGACTAAGGCCTAGGCACCACTAATGTAAGGTAGGCTCAGAATCCCTGAGTAGGGTCATGTAGTGAGCTGATGATGATGGTGACATCTAGACCTCTACTTATAACTACAAAATCAAAATCTGTTCAGGATGGATTTTGACGCCGTAGCTGCTATGTATTAGGAGCATGTGTCGGAATGTGTCGGTGCGGATTGCGGCTAAAGCGCCCCTCTACATAGCTACCCATTCATACATAAATAAATATACATAACACACACGACATTTTAAAATAATTTAGTCAGCAGGATACATGAAGCATCTGCGAGACATCTGCGGGTGTCTATGGGTAGCGGTCACTTCACTATTTTAGTGTACTAAAAAAAGCGGTAGAATGTCGAAAAATATCGAAACAGATATCTGAATACCTTTAAATATACTATTATGTCGTAGGCATATATTATAACATCATTAACGGATACAGAATACACACATAGTTTATTTATGAATCATCGCAGCACCTCACATTTTGATACAGCTGTTGTACAAGAACCTCAAACAAATTTTGTTATTAAAATCAACAAACCTACTCAATGAATATTAAATAAATATGATGGACGCTTTCTGTTTACAAATTTCATTCGAATTCGAGTCCATAGTGCTTATAGACCATTAAATGTAATATGTTTAGTATAAAAAAGAAAATCCTAGACGTCCGGAAGAATGTAGCGAGTGGAAACATTCGATCTAATCGTAGGAGACCGGTTTGATAGTTACGTCGGTGGTGTCCGCCGCTGTGGCCATCACCATTCCTCATGCAGGATAATCCCAAAAAGTACTACATTTACATTTAATTTAATTTCATTCGAGTATTCGTGCTTGCCTTTGAACAGAGAACTAGTAATTTAACCCTTCCTTGGTATTGCTCATCATAAACTTCAGAGCTACGGCTAATCATACTCGAATAATCATTTTATGTAAACTATATTCCAAACATCGATATCGGTCTAGTCACAATCTTACTCTCTCTATATATATATATATATATATATATATATATATATATATAGAGTATAAATGTTACTAATATTAAATGGATGGGTGGATGGGCGTTTGTTAGATTAGCCTAAAATGCTGAACGGATCTCGATCAAATTTGGCATAGACATAGAAAATTGTCTGATAAAACACATAGGCTACTCACTAAGTATTTTCGCTGTTCCACGCAAACAAAGTCGCGGGCAAAAGCTAGTTTTTCATGAATTAAGGTGACCTGTTAAATTACTGCGCATGATAGTTTAATTCGGCTTGTTCTTATATTTGTTGTTTTTGCTTTCTGTAATCTTTGTTTCGCTTATATACCATTCGTAATGGGAATTTGTTGCGGAAAATAGAATATTCAATAGAATTAGGAATAATAAAAAATGTCCCAGAAGTCGAGCGTCGTGTGGTGGTCGCGTGTTGTGTTGTAGCGCGGCGACCGCTCCGACCGCGGCCGCGCTCACACCGCCGCTAGCCACCTAGTAGACCGCCGCCTCTATTACACATATATTTATATATCTAAACAAAATAGCACTACCACGAGCAGTATAAACCACGCGTGGGATACGTGAAAGTGACAATTGTGTAAAGTACTTCCACCTAAAGTGTTGTGATATTTCGCAATAAATTCGGCAGGTCTATGCCCAAGCCCGCTCGCCTTCGAACTTAATTGGCAGTTCCTCATGCCGGTGAGTTTCGTAACATTTGGCAATAATCGCCTACGGCCTCTGTTTACTTAATTATAGGTATTTGTCGACGTTGTTAAAATAATTAAGCTCATTTGACTGGAGGCATACTAAACATTAAAATAGAAATGTTATATTTTAAGAATTATATTATATATTTTAAGAAAAACAAGAGAAAACAGTTTAATGGCTTGTTGAGATAGGCCGATGGTTATTGCGTGCGGTTTTTATGGGCATAAATATAGCTGTCTACGCACAGACGAAGCTGTAGCCATAAGCTAATGCCCACAGATGTAAACAAATACAATGTGACTCTACAGATCTACTTGTAAATTGTCCTCTTTAACGATTCGAACAGAATCAAAATAAAAAATAGATAAACAGTACTTTATACGCTAGCTGTTCTGTGATCTTTAGCTCGATCTGGATGCAACTCGTTTACAAGCTCTGTCCCTACATGTTTTGAAAAAAGATGTGTGTTTTAATATTCTTACAAACATATTATTTAAGATGAAAAACTGAATGAATAAATTATTAATTTCTTAACTCTTTTAATGATAGGTATCAGTTTGTGTGACAACAGGTTCATAATGGTATGTTTACAATATTTGTGTCCAATATATTTCATAACATAAACTTTATGGCAATATCTGTTTTTTCAATTGTTTTTAACTGATATTTGTTGAATGTTTCGTACAAAATCCATTAAGTTGTCACGACTATAACTAATTATATGTATTATATATAATGTGCAATATATCGTTGTCATCGGCCGCCGGCTATATTCTAGAGTACGGAGTATTGCACAATTACGGCAGATTTCCAACTGGCCGATTGTTGAAATCTTCAAAGATTTATGTCCTTTCAATAATACACATGTAAAGGTCCAATGAAAAAGACTTTGCTTCTACTATTTTCCGTGCACTGTCCGAGAATTTATAACCGCCAATGGCCTAATGGATAAGGGTACGGATTTCCGATGCAGTGGTCGAGAGTTCGAATCCCACCATTCGACTATTGACGTAAACTATATCCTAGCACAAACAAGCCTAGAGCTTAGCGAGAGCTTAGTTGGAATTATTATAATACTAGAAGTATCAGTAAATTAAAAAAAATGTGCTAATAATCTAAATATAATTAAATAATGTCTAACTTTATGCGAATACTAAAGGTTTCAGTAACTAGTAAACCAAACTAAACTAAACTAAACTCATATAAAGGGATTTTTAAACGATCTCTCGCGCCCTTTTAAAGACCGCTTTTAGCGAGCTTTGTGAATCTATTCTAAGAAAATGAAGCTTATTAGAAATACTCAGAATTCTTGTTGTGTCCACTTTCATATTGATGACAATCTTATTATGCGGTTATTATGTAAAAAAATGTTGACCGGCCTACGCCGCCTCGCCTCCGAACAAAGTAAAAACAAAACGCAATACAAAATGTCGAAGTCTGCTCCTTATCTCTTATAATTTTGATGTGCTTCATAGGAAATAATAATGCTCTCCTTGTAAGCTTAGTAACGAATGCAATGAAAAGGAAGTCTTCAACCTGTCATATGTATATATGACTAACGGTTATACGATATGTTGACGACAAATATTATAGTTTTCCGTTACGTGTTTATTTGTAAGATTACAGATATTGAGAAACACCTGAATGAAATATTTTGTCCTCCGATCTCGCAGAATTAGTCATAACAAAATGTTTTTGTAGATGTTTTTGTTGTTGAAACCCGCGGTTATATTACCGTTATCAAATACGCAATTATTAATTGCTAGTATTGGCACAGATATACGCCTTGTCACAATTTTACGACTTCGATTGTGGCTTAATGTCGGTGGGGTGAAGTGCGGCCTGCCCCTCATCCGGCATCTATTTTCTGCAAGACGTGCTCGCTGATAACGAGTCTAGTACTGGATCGTAACAATGTACGTTACATGTTTTGACTGCGTCGACAATTAGTTCAATTTTATTGTTACCTATGTACTTATAAAAATAATGAAGATAAAATAGATCTTCATAAAATATCGCCGTATAATAAGAGCGCCGGTGGCTCAGAGGTTAAGTACTTGAATTGTAATCAGCAGGTTCTGTGTTCGAATCCCGCCATATACATTTATACGATGTTCTTACGGTAAATGAAAACATCGTTATGCAACCTGCATATATCTGCATCTGCGAAGAAACTTAAAGATATGTAAGAAGTTAACCCGAACGGGACCAGTCTGGTTGACTTAGGCTTAGTCACCCCAAACTTAGCGTAGGCTCCGAGACTCTCAAGAGGACGTATGTATATAGCAGCTCTATATATCTATCTATAATGATAATGATATTAGAATAACAACTCGTAATCTTTATTAATTGCGGTAATTAAATATCGATAAAAAAAGGAAAAAATCGGCGTTGCAATTAAATTATTAATTAGTACACTAGTGCAGGCCGCCTGTCCAAAACAACAACTTAAAGGACGTTCCATATTTTACGAGTACGTCGTTCAACATTTCACTTTCCACTTTTATCTAGTTTTTTTGTTTACGAAATGTTTCGAGTTTTATGTAATGTTTTATCTGTATGTAAGTATTATCGTAGGTACAGTTGCCATCTTTCGCAACTAATTTAAACTTAACTTATCAAGTTGCAAATAAGCAATTAGGCTGACATCGATTTTTAATCAAATTAGAAACAATGTGTGTGACTTGTACTCCTCAATATTGTACATTTATCGGCCTTTATCGTATCAAGAAAAAACACATCGGCTTAATAACATAATGGCCGCTAATTTTTTACGCACATTTTTGTATATAAAAATTGAATTTATTGACTTCACGGAATGCATCACAGGAAAGTGACTTATTACCACACCGAGCATTAGCGCTTTAGTTTTAAACCTAATTTTATCAAATCCCTGCAATTTTTTTTTATATTACAAGGTGGCAAACGAGCAAGCGGCCACCTGAAATCGCTGAAATAGCATAGTGACCGCAGCCCATAGACATCCGCAGTTGCATATCCGTTGCCTACCTTTAATCGGCGGAGGAGGAACGCACTGAAAGAGAATGTTTCATCTTCCTATGCGTATCCTACCGGATATTGCGACTGCGTATTACACCGGGCGAGCCGGCCAATTGCTGCTAAAATTATAAATGCCAAAGTAACTCTGTCTGTCTGTCTGTCTGTTACGCTTTCCCGCTTAAACCTCTCAACCGATTTTGATGAAATTTGGCACAGACAATCTTTAGACCTTGAGAAAAGACATAGGTTACCTTTTATTGCGAAAAAAAGGACGATAAAATAAACGCGCGGACGGAGTCGCGGGCGAAAGCTAGTCTCAAAATAAAATATTAATATTTTAGCGCGACTGACACTAAGGTAATTGTTTTGGTAGACATATCCTTGACATTGTAATTATAGCGGGAACAATGTGAAAAGTGAGGTGTCATTACATTCCTATTCTTTTTCAGAGTGTCTTAAGGCTAATTGTCGAGATCCGTTTAACTGTAATTAACTGATTATTCACTTTAAGGAGCATCACGTTGTTGGCGTTTCAATGGTATGATAAAAGGTAGGCAATAGATGGCAAGTCACGTGTTAATCCTCTGTGACAGCGGCAGCTTGTCGGCGCGGTGGTGCGGCGGCGGGCTACCACACGAGCACTCTATACATGAATACTAATCTCATTATGTTAAGCTTTTACTTGTAAAAGTAATGACTCACAATATGTCGTATATAATTACAGCTACTTGTGGTGCCTTTCACAGTTGGAAGGTATCAAAGAAATTGATAAGACGTAAAATAATGTTTGTAATCACAAGTCGCAGTTAAATGGCTCTCGGCAAACCTTATCGCGGAGGCTATTTGGAACCTCACAGTAACAACTCCACGCTTGTATTATACATAATTTTATCCTTTATGTTCGCTTGGAAACAGTAGAGACAACGATATGATTTTGTGCAGGAGTTTTAACAGTGGAAACTCTCGACGCTCCGACTGTAAGGCGGGACACGTGACAGACGCCCCGCGATTAAGTAGCGCTTTGTTTAGGATTATACAAAGCCGTATGTGTCGATATTAGCTTGACGTTCGAACGAAGGTTTATATATCTAGGAATAATAAATTGCATATGGAGTTAAACATAATACACAGGTCATTGGATAATATGCATGCGACTCACAAATAAATGATAAGAGTACGAGGAATTGTTTGGTTGTTGTGTCAGGTGCCGCCGCTGCAGTGCGAGTCGAGCGGTAGCTCCGCGGAGGGCTCGTCGGGCGAAGAGGCGGGCCCGCTCGGCGGCGCGCACGCCAGCCCGTACGCCAGCGAGCTCAGCGACCCCCACCCGCCCGACGACGACGGCTACGAGGTGCGCGCCACTCGATCATTATTTACTCAACGAGGACATAAAATTAATATCCAATTTTAGGAAAAAGAAATCTTTAAACAGGAATATCCGAGTAATATGTTTTGAAAGGATTCGATTTCAAAATGTTTTCCATGCAACGCAGGCAGACGTGGAGGCGGGCAAGCTGGCGGCGGCGCGTGGCGCGCCCCGCGGCCTCGCACGCACCATGTCCGCGCGCGACGCGCTCTCCGGTGAGCCGACGCCGCTTGTCATATGCCGCGCTTCATCCATACACAAGTCATTTTGTTTAAAGCGAAGCATACTTTTCAGAATACCAATCGCCGATGGAGGCGCTGTGTGGTGGCCGCGTGGCCCCGGGCCCCGGCCTGGCGCACCCCGAGCTCTGCCTCGTCGTCGTCGACATCCTCTCGCAACTCATACAGAGGTGGGTACATACATACAGTACACGGCTCTCCAAAGGCACTATATGCATGGCGGCTGGATCGATAAGCGTGTTATTTGCGTCAGGGTGGTGGAGGAGGAGGAGAGCAACAATGGCACGCAGGAGAGCCTGGAGCGCGTGTGCGGCGGGCTGGCGCGGGCGCTGGCCGCGCGGCTGGCGGGCGGCGACGCCCCGGCGGGCCTGCTGCGCCGCCTGCTGGCCCCGCCCGCCGCCGCCCTGCTCTGCCGTACCGAGCCCCGCCTCGCAGGTAACACTAGCCAACGCTTTTAACTCGCAACCTATTTTTACCAAGTCGATAGTACCGGACGTCTACTCGGACAACGAACCGGAAAGCAACTTACGAAAGGTATATTTTTATTTTCCATCAGAACTGCAACACAGCATTTTGGAACTAATACACGTGGTGGCCTCCCAGAGCGTGGAGCCGCGCGAGCTGGCGGCGCTGCTGCGGCTGGCGGCGGCGGAGCGGCCGCCGCTGGCCGCGCTGCTGCCCGCGCTGCAGCGGCTGCTCGCGCACGCCGACCCCTGCACGCCGGACTTCGCGCTCCAATTCCCCATACAGTTGGCCGCTCCCTCCACCGCCGGTGAGACTATCCAAGTATCTAAACCGCCCCACCGTCTGCTTGTAAGCGGCGGTGTCACATAAAGCGATCGCCTCTCGTATCTCCCACAGACGCGACGTCTGCGTGCGGCGCCGCCGCGCGGTGCGTCATAGACGGCGCCAACTGGGGGCCCTGGCTGCAGGGCTTCGCCCTCGTGCTGTGGCTACAACCGTTACCAGGTCGGGAAATATACTCCATCTCACAAATTTTATTGTTTAAGAACATGAAGAAATAGGTGAAACTAATTTTGGACGTCCACAGAGGCTAAGTGCGAAGACTACGACGAGGTGGACAGAGCGGTGCCGGCGTCGCAGGAGGCGGGCGAGGTGCACGTGCTGTCGCTGGGCCAGGACTCGCTCACCTTCGAGCTCTGGCTGAACGTCGCCACCGGTACCTACCACTCTGACCTTGATTCAATTTAATTATTATTTTGTGTACTTTTCATTTAAAAAAATATGATTAAGAAAGCGCGAGGTCACAATTAGTCGTTAGAAGAAATGGTGGAAGCGTTGATTACATAGGGGCGTTGTCTCAGGCGTGCCGTGGGTGCGCCTGTCGCGCGCGCAGTGCGAGGGCGGCGCGCGCGCGCTGTGCGAGGGCAGCGCGGCGTGCCGGCTGGCGCCCGCGCGCTGGTCGTGCCTGGCGCTGAACGTGCGCGAGGTCGTGCTGCGCCGCAGGATACACATACAGGTCTCTCAATCACACTTGTAATATCATTCGTATCGTATTCTGATATGTAATTACATCTAAAACGTTGCCACGTTTTGACTGTAGGTCACATTCTACTTGAACGGACGCGAGTGCGACACCGTGTCGTTGCCTCTACAAGGTAAACGGATTTTTTATTGACTATTTTGCCAAATTCGACTGTATCAAAAAATGTAAATGATATGGGTTGTTTTCCGATGAATGACAGGTATCTTGGTGCGCAAGATGTCGGCGACGAGCGTGTCGCTGGGCGAGGCGGGTGCGGGCGCGGGCGCGGGCGCGGCGTGGCGGCTGGGCCCGCTGGCGCTGTACCGCGCGCCCGTGCTGTCCGCGCCCGCCGCGCTGCACCTGGCCGCGCACGGGCCCGACCACGCCTGCCAGGTACGCATCGCTCTGCCGCTGCTGCAACTGTTGCAACTTTCGAAGGTTGTTTAATTCATACCTTATATAATAACTAAAAGATTATTACACACCAGGTGTGGTGCGAGGAGCCCAATTACTCGGCCATATTGACGCCCGACGTGCTAGACATGAACGTGGACTGGGAACAAGTAAGGCCGAACTATAGCTCACTGAGCGATGGAGAGATGCGTTACATTTGAAATAGTTGCATATGGCAGGATATGGATATTGGTTCGCGTTGTGAGGAGGTGTCGTTGTCGCGGCAGGTGTTCGAGATGCCGGCGGCGGCGCTGCGCGAGCTGCACGACCAGCTGCTGGCCACGTACGCCGCGCACGCGCACCAACACCTCAACCTGTACCAGCAGGTGTCCGCGCCGCACACCGGTAACGCACGCAGCAGTGGTTTGATCCGCGATAGTGTCAGATAGCTATTGACGATGTCGTATGCGGCAGTGTCCGGGTTCAGCGGGCGCGGCGGGGGGCGCGGCGGGGGGCGCGGCGGGGGGCGCGGCGGCGGGCAGGGCGGGGGGCGCGGCGGCGGGTGCGCGGGCAGCGGCGTGGCGGACACGCTGCAGGTGCAGTGGGCGGCGGCGGCGCGCGTGCGCCCACACCGCGGCTTCGCGCCCGCGCTGCTGCTGCTTGGAGGCCCACAAATACTGCTCTACTTATTTGCCAGGGTAATTACCAAAAACACCTGGAAGGTATTCAACACTATAAACTTACGAGGCTGAGGAGGATGCTTATCGCGTTCTGTGGGAGTGTCCTCAGTATGCAGACCTGAGACTGAAGATGATGGATGGGATTGCTCGCCGGGATGCGGGTCCTGTTTACTAT
>JAAOEG020000030.1:189583-202538 GCA_011763625.2 Papilio bianor | reverse complement strand
GAAATAACTTGTAGGGAGTCAAGAAGGTGCGAGCGGAGCCGAAATTGGCCAAACCGCGCACCCCTCCCGCGATTCGGTTCGTATGACCCGAGGGTCGGTGGGGCCGTGGGTTTGTTCTTGGTCTTAATAGTTTTACTTATTCTGTAGAAGTCCGGCGCTTCCTTTTCGTTACCCATGAGCACGAGCGACATGTGCAGGTGGTGGAGGCGGGCGGCGGCGCGGAGCAGCAGGCGGCGGCGCTGGGCGTGGCGCTGCGGGCGGGGCGCGCCGACGCCCGCCTGCACGCCGCGCTGTACGCGCGCGACGCGCTGCAGCTGCTGCTGCCCGTGCTGGCCGCGCCCGCCTGCAAAGTGTCGCACCACATGCTCAAGGTCTCGCGCGGCACATCTGCCTCACATCCCCGCGCACTATGCCCGGCGCACTTCATGAAGCGTGTATCGTATGTGCAGGAGATCCTGGACGTGGCGTGCACCGCGCCGCTGCTGAGCGTGGTGGGGCAGTCGGTGCGGCTGGCGGCGCGCGCCGACTGCGCGCTGCGCGAGCCGCGGCTGCTGCTGCTGCTGCTGCGCGCCTGGCCGCACCTCCACACCGTGCGGGTGTCGTGGGAGGTGGAGGGCGGCGAGGCGACGGAGAACGGGTCGCTGTGGGCGCTGGCGCTGGAGGCGATCTGCGCGCTGCTGCGCGACGGCCCGCGCCGCGCCTTCAACCAGCACCAGGCGGCGCGCGCGCACCTGCTGCGCCACCTCCTGCTCGCCTGCAAGGTACTCCCTCCACACAGACTCAACTCTCGGCACTCCATCGCGTCAGACGTGTGGTATCGCGCTGTGTGAACTGTGCAGGAGCGGTTCCTGAACTCCGACAGCGGGCCGCTGACCACCTCGGCCAGCAACAGCCTGGTGGAGCTGGTGCGCGCGCTGGTGGGCACGCCGCCGCTGCCCGCGCACCTCGCCCTGCTCTGCGACTTCCTGCTGCTCATGCACCAGGTAGCTTCCCGTGCAGCTACCAGTGCAGCTACCTGTGCAGCTACCTGTGCGGCTGCACGACCACTCACATTCGTGACACCATTATCCGAGAAACGAGACATGAACGGCCCGCGGTACCCACCATTTCAGGCGAGCGATACCTTCGTGACTCACTCCCGCGCCAACTTCTACTTCCTGCTGACGGCGGAGTCGCCGGAGTCCAGCGAGTTCAACTTGCTCACGTTCATAAACAAACGCAAGAACAAGCCGCACAGAGTTGAGAAGAGCTTGGAGAGCCTCGCGCTCGGAGAGTCGCACGAGGACAGCGGCGTCGGCGAGGACTCCAAGGAGATGAAGGGCATCATCAACGCACACCTCAGGGACAGCAGGTAGCCGATATTTGTTTAATTCATATAACCTTCATTTGTACATTTTCTTGTTTTTCATAGTACGTCTTTTCCTGATGAGAATCATATTATATTGTATTGTCCCATTTTGGGGCAACAGTGCCAGCTACGGTACGATATCTACCGGATGTTCAATTATTTGACCCTTTTTTAACTCTTGGGTAAAGCAATACTAATCCGGTTTACTTGTGTGTTCTAAAATTCAATGGGTTTAATAATCTGGCCGTCCGTTGCTATGTGGTTGTGTCCCTGTGTCGGTCAACTAAATCAGTACAAATTAAAATTAATGACGTGCTGTAAGTAGAAAGAGTGTAGATTGTAAGTGGCTAATTACTACTAATCGATAATAGTGTTTAGTGTACCTAATATGAAGTATCAAGTTGAACACTGTCATTAAGATTTACACTTCTAATAATCTCGTATCTCGTCTTTAGTTTTATGTATTATAACTATGGTTCTTTGTAGACGACGTAATAAATTCTAAAATTTGTCTAATGTGGTAAGAATCGTCCATTGCAAATAATTGTATTCAAGTTTATAGAATGTAAACTTTACATGGCACAAAAAGGTACTACTCACGTACTTTAAAATTAAAATTCTGATATGAAAAACCGTGTGAAAAATGGTGAATCTTTTTATACGTTAATAAACGTCATCTCGCTTGGAAATAACAGCTTTTGTTTCGTTCTGACTAAAACGAGCCTTTTGAAGTCACTGGCCTATTATTAGTTCTAAGGTCCAACTAGCATAAGAGAGGAGTTCGCTTGACCGGCAAACATCCGGAAAACCGAGGTCCACACTCAATATTGATTCCGAATATCGATGACAGAATAAATAATATACGTTATTATACTCTGAAACAGGAAGGAAAACGGCGAGGCTGCCCAACCCAACGGCAACCCCATAGGTGAGTTCTAATATTTCATATCCAAATCATTAAGTTATATTTGTTGATTTTCTCTACAGAATTCATATATCCATCAATACAAAGCCGCGGATGCCTACAGAGTGATGCAGCCGGCTTTTACTACTTTTACCACCGCCACATGTTCACCACCTTCACACCTAATACCAATCCCTCAAGTCATATTATATATTACTTCCCAACGTATACCAATTTGTTTTTAAGAATTATTGGATGGCTAAATGTAGAAAGGTTAAAAGACATGTTTTAGAGGTAAAACTACGGAGCTCCGAGATTTAAAATTGTAGCACAAATATTTCGGTTATTACATGGACGTGTGTCAGAAAGTAATATTTTTAATTTATGACGTAATAGCGGTCATCCTCGACTTCGGCAGCGCGGAATCAAAATAAAAAAATGCATCAGCTACCTTCCAGTAAAAGTCCTGTCCAAATCGGAAAAAATGATAAAAGTTGGCTTTTAGATATGAGTAACCCAAATATATGATCTTTACGAAATGTTATTCCGACTTTTGACCGAATTCCCAAAAGTAGGAGGTACTCAATTCGTTTGTATGTTTTTTTATGTGTGTTACTACGTATATCCGCCGAACGTGATCCGATTTTGACAATTCTTTTTGTAATCGACAGAAAATGCGAAAGGTGGGTTCCATTTTTTTGGTTAATTTTTTAACTTAAAAACTACCGGGTAGATTTTGAGTTTTCCTTAAAAATGCGCGACGAAAATAAAGGACAATTTTGCTTACTTGCGTTACGCCGCCGAATCTATACACCCTACATACAAATGATGTATGAAAGAATTGTAGCTCTTTAAATAAGCTATAATAAAGTCCGCGATGGCATACATATATCTATCTTTTAAGGTTGTCGCACACTAACCATTTTTTTCAACTTAAAACGCTTGCACCACTTACGACGCTATTATTCGTGTTCGGTATGAATCCTTATCCAAATAAATATGCCAATAAATAAGAGGATTTAACGTAGATTAAAATTGCCTTTTGAACTATGTCATTCTGACCGATAGTTTAGGAGATATCAAAAGATTAAAACTTACGCGCAACCGAAAATTGCAAGAATCGTAACAGAGAATAGGACAACTTTACTATATTGGCTTACGTAACCTAAACTATAGTATGTACATAAAAATGATGTATGAAAGAATTTTAGCTGTTTAAATTGCCTAAATAACGTTCCTTGATTGCATATTTTTATCTGCCATGGTTTCCTTAGAATAACGTCTTCTTTCTTAAGAAATGTCAATTAAAATGTCTTCGACTGATAGTGTTTTAATTTATGATGCTATTATTCGTATTCGGTATGAATCCTTATCCATATAAATATGTGCATTATCAAGATAATTTAATGTAGATTATAATGGCCATTTGAACTATGTCAATCTGACTAATAGTTTAGAAGATATCAAAAGATTAATGCCTACGCCCGTTGAAAATAGAAAACAGCGGCGCTTGGCCAAACAGAATAAAATGCTCGCAATGATGCGTTTGTTGATAACTTTTTTAATGTTTTTAAATTATTTTAAGATTTTTTTCTTTGTTTGAAAGCTGATGATAATATTGGTTGGGTGTACTGTTGCATTTCTAAATTAGTTTTGAATTGAAATTAGAACACTGTTACATTGTGTATGACGAAAATTGGTAGTAGAACTTCATAATCACTAAAAATTCTGAAATAAGTAAAAATTTTAAGAAAAAAACAAAACCGACTTACTAAAAAAATTCTCAACAAAATGCACTAAAAAGTAAAACAATAATGTCATGAATACCACCCTCGAGGTAGATTAGTGACATTTTTATTTGAGATGTGTTGGACCCAGTACTACGTTTAAGTTCCTACCTAGGCCGAAACCGACTTCAAAATATCATTAATTGTATAATATTGGCATGAAACTATAAATAAGAGAGTTTACTTTCTCTCGAGGGTGGTATTCGTGACATTATTTTTTTAGTGCATTTTGTTGAGAATTCTTTTAGGAAGTCGGTTTTGTTTTTTTCTTAAGTTTTTGATTATTCTATATAGTATAGCGAGAGTGATAAGTCATAAGTTTTGTTCGATGATTTATTTTACGTGCAGCATAATTATTGAAAAAAATATATAAATACTAAATGAAAACAATTCAAATATATGTTTTGTAACTTTTTAGTATGAAGTTTCTAAAATAAATAACTAAATGGTGGAGCAGTTGTTATTGCGAGAAATGTGTACTTATTAAGGTGCTGCGGGCGCGGCGGCGGGCGCGGACTCGCTGAGCGGCTACGTGCTGGTGGACGAGGACGAGCTGCGCCACACCACCGTGGAGCTGTACACCGGCGGCATCTACCACCAGGTACCAGCGCCCTCCTCCACCCCACCTCGGCCCCACCACACGTTCACGTTGTACCATGAGAGTTCCGCTGCGCAGAGACGCGTGCGCGCCGGCGCCGAGCCGGGCTGGACGGCGTGCGCGGGCCTGCTGCTGCTGCTGCGCGACTCGCTGGCCGCGCTGCCCGACCACCTGCTGGCACAGGTACCACCTATTGTCTCAGCCACTAGTCGCTTCCGTCCTTTATGTTTTACTACTTTCTCGCTATGGAATCGGCGATACTAATATTATATCTAGTTATAAATGTGTTGTACGTGGCGTGCCGCAGCAGACGGTGTGCGGGCCCGTGCTGGCCGAGAGCCTGGTGGTGCTGGCCAACCACCGCACGGCGTGCGTGCGCGCGGCCGTGGTGCGCTGCGTGTGCGCGCTGCAGCGCCGCGCCCCGCGCGCGCTCGCCGCCCCACACTACTACACGCACCTCGCGGACCAGGTCCTCCGCCTACTCCTACCTTCACAGCTGTTGCACATTCCCCAGTTACCGCTTATACCTTTCTGTTAGATATCTCTGTACCCCGGGTCGTGGGAGCTGGCGACGGCGTGCGCCGCACTGCTCACCAAGTGCGACGTGCCTCTGGAGGACCAGCTCGATGTAAGTGACGCCGCCGCGCTGCGTGACCCGAGTCACAACAACCACCGTAGACATGTATGAGAACAATACATTTATGTTGTAGGACGACATCTGGGTGGAGCTGGGGGAGGAGGCGGCGCAGCGCGGCGCGCCGCTGCTGGCGCTGCTGCCGGTCTGCCTGCACTCGGTGCCGCTGGCGCACAACGTGGCGCTGCTGCTGCGCCGGCTGGTGCACAAGGTGGGCGGCGGCGACGGCTCGCGTGGCGGCGAGTGCGCCGTGAGCGTGACACGGATGGTGACGTGCGCTCCCGCAGGTGTCGCTGAAGGCGCTGACGGAGGTGGCGCTGGCGGAGGTGGTGGTGCGGGCGGTGCGGGACGTGGGCCGCATGGACGTGGAGTTCGAGGGCCGCGACCTGCTGCTGGAGGACCTGTACGACCTCCTCAACAAGCTCGCCGTCAAAGCGCTCGCTAACAATCACACCATGCAGGTAAAACTCCTTACTTAAGTCCACTCGATTCGACTCCTTATTTTTATTTGTTAGTGCATGTTTGAAGTCATTTTATGCTTCGGTTAGAATTTGTTATTTTATTTAGCATAACTTTGTTTCCATCTTTGGGCTGAAACGACGACGATGATGACGACTGTGTCGGTGCTGTGGGCGTGCAGAGCGTGGTGGACATCCACCAGCAGCTGCGGTACGTGTGCGCGAGCGCGCGCGGGCGCGGCGCGGCGAGCGTGCGGCGGCTGGCGCGCGCCGCGGAGGCCGCGCTCTTCACCGCGCAGCTCGACCACCTGGAGGCGCACCTCGACCACTGCTACGCCACACTCAATAAACATTACAACTATTTTTCCAACGGTGATTAAGTCTTTAACATTTCTATACTTAGAGAATGAACAACAAACGTGTGCGGTGTGTATTAACTTGTGCGGTGTGCGGTGTGCGGCAGTGCTGGGCGGCGCGGAGAGCGGGCGCGCGCGCTCGGAGCTGTGCGCGCGCTACAGCGGCACGCTGGCGCGCGCGCTCGCCTTCCTGCTGGCCCGCTCGCCGCGCGCCGCGCTGCACGCCGAGGAGCCGCTCTTCCGCCGCCTGCTCGACACGCTGCTGCTCGGTGAGCGTTGATACCTTGCCTTCTTTACGACTTTATTTTAATTTTTAAAGATGTGTCAATGAAAGTGTGATCTCCTTCGAGGAGCGAGCGGGTCGGGCGAGCAGCGCGCCAAGTGGTGGGCGGGGTGGGGCGCGGAGTGCGCGGCGCAGCTGCAGGAGCTGTTCTGGTGGGCGGCCAGCCCGGCGGCCGGCACGCGCGCGCTGCAGCCCGCGCTGCTGCGGGCGCTGTACCGCGCGCCGCGCCCCGCCCTCGCCCACCTGGCGCCCAAGGACCCCACCGGCATGCACAAGGTACGAGACCTGACCTCGACCTATGCTTGTCATTACAAAGTTACTGCGACGTCGGCGTTACAAAGGTTGTTGTGGCAGCTGTCGGCGTACCTGCTGATCATGCTGCAGCACATCCACGCGGCGGGCGACGCGGGCGGCGCGGGCGTGGAGCTGGCCATCACGGACTGGGCGCGCGACTGGGCGGTGGGCACGCAGGCCGGCCTGGCGGAGCGCCTGCCGTGCGCCGCGCTGCCGGCGGAGGCGGAACGCTTCCTCGCAGAGGACGAGGAGCGCTGGGCCAAGGCCGGCGCCGGGCCCCGCCAGCGCGCCGCCCTCGGAAAGTCAGTTCATACTTTCGTATACTCTAAATCTTTGTTGTGGCGACGAGCGTGAGTGAAGCTCAATTCAAATGTGTATTCTAAAAAAGTGTCAGTTTAACAAAATAGTGGTATTCGTTAAGAGCGGTGTTCGCGCGCGAGGCGCTGGCGGCGCGCTGCACGGAGAGCGCGATGGCGGTGACGCGGCGCGTGGTGGAGGCGCAGAACGCCGAGCGCAAGCAGTTCCTGGAGCACCTGCGCCGCGCGCACGCCGCCGCCGCCCGCGCCGCCGCGCGCTGGCGCCGCCTCATCGACGCGCACACGCACGAGCGCGGTGAGCACTGCACGGCGCACGCGGCCACGCGGCCACGCGGCCACGCGGCGCACGTCCAGCCAACATGTAACAGCGTGTGCTCACTCGCCAGGCGTGTGGCACGAGCCGGGCGGCTGGCCGGCGGCCTGGCAGCTGGACAGCACGGAGGGGCCGGGCCGCGTGCGCGTGCGGCTGCGGCGCGCTCACCTGCGCATCCCCGCGCGCTGCTTCCAGCCCCACGCGCGCTACAAGGCCGGTGAGCTCTCCTCTAAGCTTTTACCCTGTATTCACCGTGGTCACTGTTGCACGTGGAAGCGTCCTCACGCTTGTGTGCTCGTGGGGCAACAGAGGCGGCGACTCGGCCGGGCCCGCTGCGCGCCGTGCTGGGCCCGCTGCTGAGCGGGGCGCGGCACGGGGGGCTGGCGGCGCGGCTGCAGCCCACCGAGAGCGTGGCGTTCATGGCGCGCGTGCACCACGTCACCGTCGACCGCGAGACCAGCGGCGAGCTGCTGCTCAGCGACCGGTCGGTGCATGTTCCTCTCACCGCTCACCGCTCACCGCTCACCGCTCACCGAGATGACTGACGAATCATCATATGAGAGTCCATTCGCAGGTGCATTCACTTTGTGCCGGAGTGGTGCGGGGAGGAGGGCGCGGCGGGCGCGGAGGGCGCGGAGGGCGAGGGCGAGTCGTGCGCGGCGCAGAGCTGGGCGCTGGGCAGCGTGGCGCGCGTGTGCCCGCGGCGCTGGTGCCTGCAGGAGCGCGCCGCCGAGCTGTTCCTGCTGTCGGGGCACGCGCACCTGCTGGCCTTCGCCGCCACCGCAGAGCGCGACGCCTTCCTGCGCGCGCTGGACGCCGTGCACCTGCCCAACAGGTACACAGCAAACATTAGATCATATCTTCTGGAACATCGGTCCACATAATGAAAAACTCTATAAATATTATTCATTCGGGTACATTTTAACCACAACGATGAATGTCATACGACAGAACCGAGCAAGAGAGTCTTTCGGACGTGATGAACAAATGGCGCAACGGCACCATCACCAACTGGGATTACCTAATGGCGCTGAACGGCCTGGCAGGGCGCTCCTACAACGACCTGATGCAGTACCCCGTGCTGCCGTTCATCATCGCAGACTACACCTCCAAGATGTTGGACCTACACGACCCCACCTCGTTCCGCGACCTCAGCAAGCCCATGGCCGTGCAGAACAAGAAGCGGGAGCAGCACTACATCAACACTTACAACGTGAGTGTGGCGCCGAGGTGGGCGCGGGGGTGGGTGCGGAGGTGGGCGCGGAGGTGCGCTGGGACGTGTCAGTGATGGGGTGGTGGTCGGTGCGCAGGACCTGAAGGCGGCGCGGCGCGAGGGCTGCAGCCCGCTGCTGTCGCGGCAGCCGCACCACTACGCCTCGCTGTACTCCAACTCGGGCGGCGTGCTGCACTACCTCGTGCGCGTGCCGCCCTTCACCGAGCTCTTCCTCAACTACCAAGGTACACGTCGCGCTTCACTCATGTCCTCGTCACATCGTCACATCGTCACATCGTTATCTAAACCTCGCGTGGGCTCGCAGACAACAACTTCGACATGCCGGACCGCACGTTCCACTCGCTGGCGACCACGTGGCGCCTCATCACCCACGACTCCCCCACCGACGTCAAGGAGCTGATCCCGGAGCTCTTCTACCTGCCCGAGATGTTCTACAACGATGAAGGTACCAAAAGTAACAGCTGTACTCGGTACTCGCCGAGACACACATACTGTACATAGCGGTGCAGGGCTGGAGCTGGGCGTGCGGCAGTGCGGCGCGCGCGTGGACGCGGTGGAGCTGGCGCGCTGGGCGGCGGACGCGCGCCTCTTCACGCTGGCGCACCGCCAGGCGCTCGAGGCGCCGCTCGTCACCGAGCGCCTGCCGCACTGGATCGACCTCGTGTTCGGCTACAAGCAGACCGGCCAGGCCGCCGTCGACGCCATCAACGTGTTCCCCGCCTGCGTGAGTCTCCACTCTCAGTGCTCGATGCTGTGATGTGAGTGTGAGTGCTATGATGATGCATTCGGTGCACAGACGTACTACGGGTTCGACCCCAGCGTGCACGAGGACGAGGTGGACCGCACGGCGGCGCAGGCCATGGTGCGCACGTACGGGCAGGCGCCGCGCCAGCTGCTGCGCGCGCCGCACCCGCACGCCGCGCCCGACCTGGCGCCGCGCGCGCAGGCGGAGGCGATGGCGGGCGTGGTGGGCCTGCGCTGGGGGCGCTACTGCGGCTCCCCGGACCTGGGCGCGCCCGCGGTGGCCGCGCGCCGGCAGCTGGCGGGCGCCGCGCGCCTCGTGCCGCTGCCCGCGCCGCACGGCCGCGCCGCCGCCGCCTGCGCGCTCCACTGCGCGCCCCTGCCCTACGGTCTGCCTACTTCTTGCTACTTCTTGCTACTGATGCAAATCATGCTTTTACTTTTCTTACAAATGTAGCAATTGAGGGATACATTTGATTGTCCGTGTAGAAGAGGGTTCCGGGGGCGGGCTGGCGCTGCTGACGTGGGGCCACCCGGACGGCGCGCTGCGGCTGCGCACGCGCCGCGATGCTCCGCCCACGCCTCTGTTGCACCTGCCGCCGCTCGAACAGGTACGTCTTCTTCTCGTAAGATATCCCTCGTGTGCGTTACTTTGTACGGTTTATTGACGCGGCTCTCGTATTGTAATACATTTCTAGGATGCGATATAAAAGTTTTACGTCCATTAGAATATTCGATACATTGGTCGGACACAGGTGACTCAAGTGAGCACGTCGTGCACGGTGGGGTCGTGGTCGTGGCCGGCCTTCGTGGGGCTGTCGTCGGGGCGCGTGCTGGCGCTGCGGCCGGGGGGCGCGGGGGGCGCGGGGGGCTGCTCCGTGCGCCAGCTGCTGGCGCACCGCGCGCCCATCGCCGCGCTCTGCGTGTGCGCGCGCGCCACGCTGCTCGTCTCCGCCGACACCAGCGGCCTGCTGCTGCTGTGGGACCTCAACCGGTGGGTGCGCTCGCTCGTACAACACTTCGACAGCCGAGGCGTCGTCGCGCAATACTAACTGGCTTTGGATGCGGACAGGCTGACGTACATCCGCACGCTGCCGAACCGTGAGCGGCTGCCGGTGACGCAGGTCGCCGTCAGTGAAACGCTCAGCGACGTGGCGTCCGTTCACGAATTACAAGGTGCCGGGCAGCGCACCGCCGACCACGCCGCAGACCACACCGCCGAGTGTGCGGAGGCAGCGGATGCGGCGGATGCGGCGGACGCGGCGGATGCGGCGCCCGAAGACAACGTATACGAGCGGGACGCGCCGCACAAGTACCAGTCGCTCATCCGCGTGCACACCGTCAACGGACGCTATGTCGGTAAGCTATGTCGGTCCATGTAATAAGTTACAAGTTAAGTTATCTCTCAGCAACACCTCCATGACTTCGTGCGCAGGCAGCGTGAAGGTGTCGGAGGTGGTGACGTGCATCTGCTACTCCAACGCGCCGGAGGGAGCCAGCGTGAACTGCATCGCGGCCGGCCTGCGCTCCGGCGAGGTGCGCCTCTACAGCAGCTGGGACCTGCGGCCCGTGCGCACCCTGCCCGCGCCCGCGCCCGCGCCCGCGCCCCTGCTCAGGTACGTGCGCCCCCCGCCCCGCGCCCCCCGCCCCCGCCCTGAGCGCCGAGTGTACGGTGGTGTGGTTGCAGCGTGGCGTACGGCGAGGACTCGCTGGTGCTGTTCGCGGCGCACGCGGGCGGCGTGCTGGCGGCGTGGGAGGCGCCGCACGCGCACGCGCACGCGCACGCACACGCGCACGCGCACCCGCCGCGCATCGTGCTCGCCTCCGCGCTGCTCTGACGCGACCTCATCACAAACTAAATAAAGGACGAGTGCGGTGGAATTCATCGTACTATATAAATCCAGTAACTTATCATGATGAGTCTTTCCGAAAAGCAATATTTCGTAAGTCTGTTTTAGTCTACGCTCCATATACAACACAATATTATAAATCTATTTCCTATTACTATTTAAATATTGTAAATATGGTAATGTCTAGTTTTTAAGAGATTCATCCGTAAAAATGTTTTATCATGTTATAAATGCGATACCTGCTCCGTTCAAGTTGTCGGTAACTACTTATTTATACAAATAAGACCTTTTTCTCTTCTGTCATCGAATCTACTACTTGCTAACCATTTTCCTGCCTGTAGAAGCTTATCAAAAAGCTATGGAATAATTATAAATTCATATTCGACGATATATTTTCACTTACCTCGAATATTGCCTATTTTTTGAAAATCTTTTATCAAATGGCTGGTGCTCGTAAAACTAAGTAGACAAAACTTCATATCGGGCAACACTAAGTCATGCTTACGAATAAAGAGATTTTCTCGTTAGGCCGATCGAGCTACCGTTCAATCGCCCAATGATTTTTTTTTCCCATTGGACCGATTGATTCTATGGCTATGATCGGCCCAATGGGAAACACGTGAATAAAACATTCCTCTTTGCCCAATAAAAACTTCTTATTATAAGGATATGTTATGTTCCCATACTATTTATTGGATATTGTAACCGGTGAAGAAAGTAAATTAAACCTCGTGATGTGGCTGACGCTCATCTACTCAATATTGTAACATATCCTATAAATTATATGTATTCAAGGTAACGTTTGGAGATGTGTTAAAGTTTGGAAATAAATAATTATTTTTTTATGAAACAGTTTTTTTCGTATATCCGTATTAATTACTTCAACTTTCCAAGATTTGCATCATGACGAATTATTGTTCTATACTGCAACAGTATCAAATAGTGAATTCAGACCTCTTTCCATTTAACCATCGACAGTTTTATGTAACCGTGAATTCTTACTGCCGAAACATTCACATAAAACATGATTTCTCAGGCCAGTTCCAGTGTAATTTCATATGAACCGCGTGATAGCGCTCGGCAAAACAGCAACGTAAACGAAAAAATACGTCTAGTTTCAGTTGATCTTATGCCGCGCAGCTCATATGGACATTGTGGCCGGTCCTAGTGAACTTGAGCACAGACTTAAAGTGGCTAGTCTCTCGGTGTTTTATGGGCTTCATTTTGGATAGTGTGCGCAGGAATTAATAAATGAGGAAATAATATAATAATGTATAATAAGAAATAATCACACACACAGGACATTTGGGCTTACGGCGGGAATCCATCCTTTTTTGTCGAGTACCGATCATTCGAACGAAGCGATTTGAAGCATCGTTCCTTGTGCGTACCGCAAAGGATTGGAACAAGTTGCCAGCCTCTGTTTTTCCGTCCAAATATGATGTTGGGACCTTCAAAAGAAAAGGCACTTACTAGACTAGTGTGCGTACCATCTTTTAACCAAATCTCCACTAAACACCAGGTGGGATCGTGGTCAAGCGCTGGCTTATCAAACGTAAAAAAAACTTTTAAATTCAACCTAGGCTCGGACTAATCGCCGCCGCAACTTAGGGATGTGACAATAACGAACAAGAATAGATTAAATAAAAATCGATTTTTCCTTATTTAATATTAATCAATTTGTCAATAATCGATTTTAGTAAAATAAAAAAATCGATTTTTCCGAAAAATCTATTTTTTTTTATTTACAAATCTCCAAGCTTTCATATTTCAATAATAAACCTAAGAGTTGATATTAATGACTACAGATTAAAAATAAAATGTAATAATGTAAATAA
>JAAOEG020000030.1:149777-180016 GCA_011763625.2 Papilio bianor | reverse complement strand
ACCTAGCTCTGAACTCTTTAGCAGTGTGCTTAAAGGGTTCAGAGCCAGGCAAAACCACAATGGGCTCAGGCTGTCACTTTGGAAGATGCCACGTCGAATTCCAATCTGACTAGAGGAAGCAGAAAGGTTTCCCTGTCCTGGATTGGAAAAGCTTGTGGTCCACTGACTCATGCATGAGTTAAGGAAAGTGCGTAGCGTAGCATGTATTTTATACATCTCCAACACTTTACTCAACCATCCATGGGGCACCGAATCATAAGCTTTTTTGTAATGAATCCAGGCCATAGAAATGTTCTTTTTACTTCGTCTAACCTGTTGCCAAATAGCCATATCAATGAGAAGGCAATCTTTGGTACCACGAGACCCAATCTTACACCCATTCTGAGTTGTTGCGAAAATGATATTTGCGCAAACGTGTGCTTCAATTTTGATTCTCAGAATAGATGTAAGGAGCTTGTAGATGGTAGGCAAGCAAGTAATTGGTCGATAATTCTTAGGGTCCGTAGTACTTCCAGATTTATAAATCAGATGTGAAATACCCAATGTCATGAAATCTGGGAGCGTGCCCAATTCGATTGCTAATTGAAATTGGGCTGCTAGGCGCTTATGCGAACTGCGGAACCATTTAAATCAAAAGTTCTGCAGTCCGTCCGGGCCTGGACTCCTTCAGTTGGGGATCGAATGGACCGCAGTACTTACGTCGGCACAAGTAATATTTAGTGGTTCCATTTCAGTAACCAATTCGCATGAGCGTCTGACACCATCTAACCCCTGGCAGTCAGAATGGACAATTGGCACTGACCAGATACCGCTCCAAAACGCAACAGTTTCAGCAGCTTCTGGCCGTTGCAAATGGACCACATGACTTTGTGGTTGCTCCCAGACACGGTACACACACCTCTGATCTCTCTGGAACATGCGATTTTGAAGAAATATCTCAGATCTTTCTCTGTATCTCCTTATGCGATTAGCCCACGCGTACACTTTTTGTTTCCAAAAGTCTATGCGTTCCGTGACTCTAGAAATATATTCACTGGGCCTAATACCAGACCCAGCAAACGCTTGAATCGCGGTAAGCGAGGACGGTCATCGATTGATAAGGATCTATACTTTAAAATCACAGCTTCCAAAGTACTTCTCAAACGCTTAATATCCTGATCACTAAGACATACCTTTTCACTCGCTTGTTCCGTTAGCACAACAGCGCCTACCGCGGCGACAGGTGCAACACTACGTACTTCAACATAATTGTGAAGGGGTCTGGCTTCGTGACGGAGCCGCTCAAGTACAGAGTCATCCAACAGTTTGCTCCGTTGTATGACTCGCACTTGATCCGATAGACGTTGGGCAGATACAGACACAGTTGGATGAAGGGTCTGAAACAAAGTCAGCATTTTAGCCCGATACGCCGTGAGGTTGGTTCCACCCTCTGTCGCCCCGTAGTAGGCCCGCATGACACTTTCATTGAGGTTACCCCATCTCATGCGGCGCACTACACCACTGGTTGCGGGAGTCATAGGCGGGGGATTAATCCTCGCAGACCCCAAGCGAGCCGGTGGTGGGCGTCCGCTCCACGTTGTGGAAGCGGACAGCGAATGCGGCCCGGCATTAGCTGCGCCACTGGTCGTCGGTGAAGTCGGGGGCAACCCATCAGCAGCTGCTGGTGTCTCGTCCCCCGACGTAGTGCAGATCAGTGCAGGCCGCGAAGGTGTTGGGCGTGCGTCTTCGTTTCTGACACGACACTGTCTTCCTGGGTTTCGTCTCATGTTGTTTTTTCAGTTTTTGTGTATTGACATATTTATTTGTTGATTTTTGGATTCTATTGCATTTATTATTTTTTTTTTTACCATCTATCATTATTATATCTTACGTTATGTCTTGGAAACCTGTTGTTTTGTTATACAAATGTAGTCAGAAACTCTCGGGGTTTTTAATAAAGGACACAAGAAACCGAAAGAAGGTAGGGGACCTGATTTTAACGAACTTGCTTAAAGGGTAAATAAACTTTTCTTATAAAAAGCATTGATATAAAAAAGGATTAATCGATAGTCGATAAAAAAATTGCACTGCATCAGTGTTTACGTCAAACTTATCCCCACATTTTTTTTGGTAATACGTCCTGAAATTCAATGAATTCTTAGTTACATTGACTTACAAGGTTATTCAAATTGGTAATACTTATGTACTAACCGATCTTGATTAAGTGGAAATT
This sequence comes from Papilio bianor, assembly GCA_011763625.2. Lineage (NCBI taxonomy): Eukaryota > Metazoa > Arthropoda > Insecta > Lepidoptera > Papilionidae > Papilio > Papilio bianor. The sequence goes on along the minus strand of JAAOEG020000030.1, from coordinate 177,804 downwards.
GAGCCTTAAATGTTCGTTTTTTGTCTTTCACCCGACTTGTTCTCAATCCACATATCTTGCACATTACAATTGGCATATTTATCAAACATATATCAATGCTAAGTTTTACAACTTACTACACATGAAAACTACGCAAATTATTATTAAACAGTTAATGTTGAAACAGACAGAACGAGCAATAAGTAAACTGACCTTGACGAATCGCCATCTTGCAAACATGGCCGCATGTTATACGGCTAAAACAAGAGATTCAGAGAGCTATAGCAGCAATTTGAATGGGTACTAACTTCCCCAGTTTGACTGGTTCTGTCGCCATTAAAGTTTCCATGTATTTCATGCACCTCTATTTTTGTACTAAGTTTCACCAGACTGGCGTTGTGGTCTATGGAACCCATGGAATGTCAAAATATTAAAATGTCGACTTCGGTTCATGCCACTACCTCATTTCAACCTCCTTGGTCCAAAAATTAAGCTGCCAAGATGACATTGATAGGGGACGGACAGACAAAATAAAATGAAAGGAGGGCGCTAGTGATTTGTCACAATTTTGTTTGACTTATGCCAACTTATGCCCACCGGGTCATGCAGATATCTTTGTCAGTCTATACTGAGTGGATAGAAAAAATGGAGGAGGAACAGGAAAGCGCACCTCCGAAGCCTGTGGACCTTTACTCTTTCCTACCATACGCGTGCGGGCAGCTGCAGGCGCCCTTCGGACTACAAATCATCCCCTACACTCAATGTCAGTATCAGTCGGTTTAGCAAGAATTAGTACGTTGTGTCAGTTAAACGAACGGCTCAGTTTGTATGCGTATTTTTTATGCCCTCAAAATGTTTAATATATATAATAAAAGTTATAAAAAGTGTATGAAATAACACCTAAACATATTTACGTAACTAATTAACGCCTCTCCAGTTAAAAAGATATTGCATATTAATTGTTTGGCACACAGTCCAGCCCTCGCTGAGGAGGAGGCGATCGCATCGCAGCTCGAGTGTGGCGCGGAGCTATAACGCTTCGGCGGCCTCTTCCGGCTGGCGGCGCGGACCTATCAACATCGTCGTCATCGAGGACCTGCTGGGCCATGTTCTCGAGCTCATATTTTGGCGCTGCAAAACGATTCCTTCTTTGCTTCTCAAAATACTTTCTCTCTGTATCCCATTTCATCCGAATTTAAACAAAATATCGGTTCGATGGGGACCCTCGCGGGGATTCGGCCTGAAGGAGATCGTAAAATTTCTTCCGGAATCCTACCTGACTGAAATATGTTTAGATGACTCGCCTATCCTTCAGCACGACGTCCACATATTGCTCGAGGCAGGGTCATCACTGCGGTGCCTGTCTCTTGCGCGCTGCAGTCTCGACGACGAGGCGTGCGCCCTTCTCGCTGGATGCCTGCACTACCCGCTGCCCGCTGCGCACTCGCTGCAGACGCTCACGCTCAGCTCCAACTATATCTCGGAAGTGGGCGCCGCCGCCATTGCCGCCGCGTTGCGCACCAATCGAGCGCTGCGACACCTCGACCTGGCCGACAACGCGCTCTCCGCCGCCGGTGCCGCCTCCATATTTTATACCCTCGGCGAATTTCCGCTGTCGGACGATGAACTTTCAGAGAGAAATCGGCGTCGCTTCGAGTATTTGAAATTACGCAACGAGCTCTACCCACCGCATCACATAGTAGCTTCCAGAACTTTGTCGCAGAATATCGAGCGAAGCTCGGTGGTATCCGCCAGGCGCTCCAGCAAGCAACTGCCCCAGGACGCGGATAAAGAGAACGTGGTTCCTATAAGAAGCAGGCAGAAGTCGGCGAGCAGGTCTACGAGCAAGGCGAGCAAGGCATTGCTGGCGCCGACGCTATCGTGGCAGTCGTTCAGCGCAGAGGAGGCTCTGTCGTCCTTCACGGCGTTCACAAGCAGGCCGGGCGCGCCCAGTGTGGCGAGCGTGCCAAACGTAGAAGCAGGGGCCCGTAAGGCCAGTCTGCTGCAGCTAAAGCGCGACCCACTCAGCAAGTACAAGACTTTTGTACGAAATGGGTTGGTAAATGTAACTTATTTTACTCGCATTCATTTTCCAATATAACATGAGGAGCTGCGTTATCGAGGTTGTCGGGAAGAGCGCTACGCTCCCAGCTCAGTAAAGATAAAGATAGCATTATTTTCCTTTACACAAATTAAATCATCTTAATAATTACATCCATTACAATTGAAAAATAACTATGTAAACTGAAAAATATTATAAATTTAATATTTAGTTCCACTCTCAAGGAAAATTAAGACTCCGTTAGTTGTCAGTTACTGTACTAAAAGATTTGTATACTTGTTAGTGTCCTGTCTTCTGTGTCATGTCTTCCTGTCCGATGTAAGTCTAGTTCAGCAGTGTCGTTAATTTTATTACGTGGCGCACCCCCTTAAATGTGGTCGACCTTTTCTTCTTCTGATGCCCACCTCAGCAGTCAATATTTAAATGTAGCAACTCGGGGTTAGCGGATTTAAGCCCCTAGCTTTTAAAAAAAAAAATTTAAAAATTGTTTTTTTTTTTATGTATTTAACAATTCTTTTCGTTGATAATTACAAAAAAAATTCACTCTCGTTGTTTCGGTATTTCGTATTCTTTTACAATGATTACATCAGTAGTCTTACCAAAAATTTGTTGCAGAACTGTGTTTTCATTCGGCAACATGATGCTGGCTTCGCTGAACCTGGCCTACAATCGGTTGGACGGCACTAGTGTCGCGCTACTATGCCGCGTCCTTACGCAGCAGGCGGCCCGGCGCGAAGCGCACGCGCCTTTGTCCGGGCACGGGCGTGAGAAGTCGCACGCTCATGTGCAAGGTCACGGGCCAGGGCAGGCGCACGAAGAGGCCGGGCTGCTGCACGTGCAGCTCGACGGCAACCCACTGGCCCAAGACAGTGCGGAGCTGCGCCGGCTGCAGACGCTGCTTGAGCGTGCGCTCAGCGTCAGGGAGGACGGACCCGCGCACCGCAAGCCGGCGCCCAAGCACCACACATTAAAACATTAAAACTATTATAGAATTCAACTTTTACAAACCCATTGGAAATAGATTATTCCGGCTGCCTTTTTATCCAATACTTACCGTTGCTATATTCGTTGTCCCAATATCAAATCCTCTCAAGGCACAATGTTTTCTTCTTAAGCTCAAAATATATTTTAATCAAAGTTCGTATTTTTATTCATTACTTTTAAATTAATACATTCAAATACATTTAACATTTTATATCGGTATGTTGTGCTATTAATTAATCATTCGCGTATGACGTTATTAAAACAAAATACACATTTTTAAAATATAGATTATTTATTTATTTTATTTAAATTTTAAAAGAAATGCACAAGAATTTAAAGTATTTTCGGGCGCACTCGTGCCCGGACTGTCTCGGCGCAGACATGTTGCAGTCCATCGCTGCGCTCGCAGCCGCCGATCGAAGCCCTGCCGCAAGCGACAATGCTGTACAACTTTAGCTACAATGGCCGAAGATGAACGCTCTTGTAGAAAAGGAAAACTTGACATTGTCACAACTTGTCACTACGTAGGGCGGAGCAAAGCTATGATTCACTTAGCAATTACCATAGTAAAATGGTGTAGAGCTGTGCGGTCAGTGTGCGGTGCGGTCGCGGTGCTGGTCGTGCGGCGCTTGCGGTGCGTGCGAGCGGTCGGCGTGCTGGTCGCGGCGCGGGGGCACGCCGAAGCGCGTGCGGCGTGTGGCTCCCCGCCGCAGCCGCGTGGCGCGCACCAGCTCGGGCGTGGGCGGCCGCCGCACCGCCTGCGTGCCGCTCACGCGCAGGTGCGTGTACAGCGGGATCTGGACACAATCCAGAGCCTTGTCTCGCGCTGACCGCTCACAACGAGTCGATGTCGATGATGTGTGTGAGGGAGGCTCACGGTGGGCAGGGCGTCGTCGAGGCGCGGCGCGGGCTGGGGCTCGGGGCGCGGCGGCAGCGTGGTGTGGCGGCCCAGCAGGGGCGGCGCGGGCGCGGCGCCGAACGTGCGCGTGCGCAGCTCGACCGCCGTCACGTCAGACACGTCGGGTGCCACGCGGCCCGGCACGTAACGCGACACGTAACCTCCGCGCCATACCTGTACCGCCACCGGACGACGAACACTTTCATTTTTTTCATCATACCACGGTGATATTAAGTTAAATAAATTCTATCGTGCTAAATCAATAATATTTATTAAAGAAAAGTAAAGTCAGGACCTTGAAAGTGGTGAAACTGGCCACCTTCTGTACGTCGGGCGGGAAGCGCGTGCTGTCCAGCGACCAGGGCACGAAGCTGCCGAGCGTGCCCACGTACTGCCCGCTCAGCCGCCACACGCGCACGCTGTAGTCCGAGCTGCCGCTGCGGACACACGGCACACGCTACCACTCGCTACCACACTACAACTTCCTCCGCCACGCACTGACCATCGGCAGACTGAGGCATAAGTCGTAAACTAGCGACGCATATCAAAACGGTTGTTGAGCTAACGACAGCAGAAGCTTGTGGTCGTCGATGTAGGCGAGCGAGGTGACGCAGCGCAGGTGCGCGCGGTAGCTGTTGAGCAGCAGCGGCAGCGGCTGGTCGCGCACGCAGCGCTTGGCGCGGCCCTCGATGCGGTCGCGCCACAGGAACGGGAACTCCGCGCGCAGCCGCGGCATGTTCACGTGCACCTGCGAACCGCTTAGTTACGCTTTAATCGTACGTAGCGTAAGCGTAAGCGAGAATGTGCCCTCTGTGGCCACATTACCTTCTCAGTAGTGAGGTAGTTCGTCATGAGCCAAACTTTGATGTAGCCCACGGTGGTCCCGGTGAAGAGGAACTCGTTGCCGACGTCGGTGGCGAAGGCCGACACGTAGTCCCCGGCCGTGTGGATGCCCTGGAACGAGCCCTGGTACCCACCCGCCGGGTGGTCGGACCAGCACTGCACCTGCCCGTTCTCCAAGGACAGCATCATCGACGCTGCCAAGTTTTCACACAATGTACACAAACATTAAGAAGTGACGAGCAGGGAGCAGGGTGCGGGGTGCGGGGTGCGGGGTGCGGGGTGCAGGGGAGCAAGGAGGGCGCTCGGCTCACCGACGTGCATGGTCATGGGGCGCGTCTCCAGGAAGATCATGGCGTGCACGGCGAGCTGGCGCAGCACCTGCGCCTGCGCCGGCAGCGCCACTGAGGACACGCGCCGCGCGCGCCCCGACCTGATGCCGCTCACGCTGGCGATCACACACCATATTATTCTACCACAAGTATGCGACTGCATTATTCTATATCATACAACATTTATTGATAAAATATTAATTATAATTATAATATTTTACGCCTTGTGAAAAATAAAAAATAACCTTGGACGGAAAATGGCGGAGGGTCGATGCGTGTGAGGCGCGGCGGCGGGGGCGGGCTGCTGCGGCGATGCGGTGCGCTTGCTGTACTGCATCTTGATGCGCAGCGTCGGCTCCGTGCACGAGAACCTCCTGACCACAACGAATGACATTGAGATGGCGAGCTTTTCTGACAGGAAGAAGTCAGTGGCAGTGGCGCGGCAGTGGCGCAGCGCCGAGCGCACCTGTAGGGCTGGCCGGTCTCCAGCTTCCAGAGCAGCAGCTCGGAGGCGTAGGAGGCGGTGGCGATGGTCAGCGGGACGCGGACGGCCGCCGCCAGCACGTCGTCGCGGTGCCGCGACTCCCAGCTCTTGCCCTGCGTGGCCAGCCCCTGGTCCTCAAACTCCGTCACGTGCCGATTCCATCCCACCGCTAGAATCCTAACACGATGATAAGTATCCATTATCTATAATATCTTCCATTAATATCTTCCACGTAGAAAAAAAAGCACTTAAGTTCTTGAAAATCTGCAGGACAATTCTCGACTTAAGGTACCAATTTTAATATAGTTTTCATTATGAAGAATTGACATTGCCGCATTAACTCTACTAAGTACCTTGGGCCACATTTATACGTTTTTTTAATTGGGGGAAAAAATTTTAAATATATTTTGCCTTAATTCGCAGACCTGTGCTGCCCCTTTTTTTCTTTGGCCCTGGCTCCCCGCCCAATCGGCCTTCCTTATTACTATATCGTTAGATAATTACGATACGAATGAATTTATAAAATGGCAGCAAAATAACAAAAAATAACTAATAATACTGTTTAAATAATACAACTAAACTAAGTACACAAGTAAACTATAACATAAGTATTGTATCCCATAATAATCGCTTATTCATAAGTTTAATTGTAATAAAATAGAAATTAATTCAAATAGTAGTTCTCCTTGTCTACCTTCCTTCGATCCAAAAGCAGTTGGTGACCTCGCACATGTGCTCGATCTCCAAATACCGCAAGCTGACGCCGGTGTTGAAGTTCCACGTCTGTCAAATAAAACTCAAATTTGAGAATATTTTAAGTAACACTAGTATTGTATTATCTGTGGTAATACTTAGCAAAAGCTTTGCTGCAAAGTGGTATGAAGTGGCACGTGCAGCACGTGTGCAGCACGTGTGCAGTACGTACAGTACGGCCGCTACCTTGAGGGTGCCGTCGCGGGCGCCGGTGAGCAGCAGCTGGTAGGCGGGGTCAAAGCAGGCGGCAGTTATCTCCACCGGCACCAGCTCGCCGTGCAGCAGCCGCGTGTGCGCAGACCGCATCACCACGTTGCGTTTGCCTGGATATTTAAAATGTTGTATGCTTTACAAAATTACATTGGAGATGGATCTGAATAGAATTATTTAAGAATTAATTAAGAGAATGTAGAGTTTGTCAACGCGGCACCAGTGAGAGGATCCCAGTTGATGATAATGCTATCCATGCCACAGGTGATGATAACTTTGAAGAGCGGGTTGTAGAGTAGCTTGGAGACGGCGCGTGAGTGCGTGAAGCCGTCCGTGTGCAGCGGGTTGAGCTGCTCGTCTAGCACGAGCACGGCCAGCTTGACCGCAGCCAGCAGCAGCTCGCGCGTAGCCGGGTTGTACACCGCTGAGATCGGCGTGCGCTCGCCGATTTGCGGCGGCACGTCGATGTAAGTCTACCGATCGATAACCGTTTACTACAAAATCATGGAAGAAAATAGTGGTAAAGACGATGTGGCCTTCTTGATGATGACAACAATTCCAGTGGCATCCTATCTAACCTTGACCGGTGCATGTTCCGTTGTCTGGGACGTACATTACAAAAATATTGTAAGATATATTAAGTAGTTAACTAAAGTTTAATTTTATGTAAATTTAAAACTTTTGTTTGTCGAAAATATGTAATTATTTTAAGTTATAGACAGATTTGAAGGATCGACTCCTCAGACCTGCAGACAGGCCTGGGCCTGCAGGTCCCACACTTTGATGGTGCGGTCCCGGGCCAACGAGTAGGCGCGGCGCGCGCGGTCCTGCAGCACGAGCGCGATGATACCGGCGCGGTGTCCCTGCAGCAGCGCGCTCGGCGCCGTCGCCACGAACGAGTTCCACACGCGCACGCAGCAGTCCGGGCCCCCTGTCACCAGCACATGCGCCTCCTCCTCGAACGCGAAACACTGGATACCCTGGCGCACACATGCATTTACCGACATGTTTCGAATATTGTCTACTTAAGCATCGATCCCAGAATCTTTTGCTACTCTACTCCGTATTCTAAAATTTGACGGTAGGATGCACATACACATAGTAAACAAACCTTTTCGGTGTGAAAAGTGTTATGCGTGCGGGAGGCGGCGAGATCGCACATGAGCAGGGCATCGGGGCAGGTGGCGCACGACACGACGCAATGCAGCGACGCGTAGTACGACACCTGGCGCACCCAGTCCGTGTGCGCGCGCGGGAACTCCACCAACTGCAGCTCGGGCAACACCTCCGGCTGCAAAATGACCCGCTACAACACCTGCTCACCTGTCTCCACGAAGTCGTATGTGTGATATGTGTGTGTACGTCGCACCCGCCTCTGCAGGTCGACGTGGCGAAGTTGCTGAAGTGCGCGGCCAGGCTGGTTGCGGAAGGGGCCGCGCATGATGGGTGAGAAGCGCAACACGCGCACGTAGCCGCCCACGTCGCCGCACACCAGAAGGCAGTCCTCGCACACGTCCTTGTCGAAGTGGTAGTACATTGTACTTATCTGAGACATACAAACATTGCAATCATGTAGTCGACGTTGTCTTCCTGTTGGAAACGATCCAACATCTAATTATTTCACTACTTAGACGTTTTTGTCCTTTCTTTACCTTAATATTAAAATCCCGCACGTCTTTAAGAATCTGACACAATCACTAGACAAGAGTAACATAATTTAGATGCTTACTAAGTATTCAATAGTACGAATTCGCAGGTTGCTGTACATTGTGTCAACTACAATATGTATAAATTAGAATGACGTCGTCAGCCACAAACCGTCTTGTTACTAAAACATTATGAGCGTGTCACCATGAACTCCCAGCTAGAGATGATGATCTTGAGCGTGAAAGTGCCGGCGCTGCAGTCATAGAAGCGCAGGTCGCGCTCCGTCGAGCTGGTCACCACGATGTTGACGTCCGGCAGGCACGCCAAGTCCGTCACCCACGTCGTGCGCACCTTCAGTGCGGCTGCACCCAACCCACCCATTCACAAAATGACTCCCATCGACATCAACTTTTCGCCATACCAATGTAACTTTTTTATTTATAAGACATGACACTGATTGTAGGTAATATAATATCATGTGTATGTTATATTCTGGATAATCGTAAATTAAAGAAGTAATAAAATAAGTAAAGAGTCAAGGTTCAAAGTGTAGGTACATATATCTTATATTGGAACAAAGAGCACGGTTATGAATACGTACGGCAGGTGGATTGCGCGCTGCGCAGACGCACCATGTCCAGCGACCACCAGCTAATCATGCCGTCGCGGCTGGCCGTGATGTAGCAGCCCTGCATGGGGTCCGTACTGCGGTCCTGCCGCGGTACTCTACTGTTTACTACTCTTATTTCGTATGCTATTATTTACATTTTAATCAAGCGTGGCGGTGCTGCATTAATAATTGCCTTCTTGGTCTCCACTTTTCATCATACAAATGTTGTGCGATTGTGCAGTATTATTACTATGTTATTACATTATTACACTTATTACAACCGAACACATTTTTGTATACAAGGATTAATATTAAATCCGAAAAAAATAACGTCGCAAAAAGTAAGTAGTTATAGCGAGCGCAAGACAAATATTTTTAAGCTTAACTGCAACAAAGTAATACTTGTAACATAATTTACTTTAGCAACATCTGGACAGAAGCAAATTCTAGAAATAGGATGGCGGTGCTGCGACCTCATGATCTTCGGCAAGCCCATGATAGGTAGCTGGAGGGATTCTCCCTGATCTTCTTGGTCACTGGCGAAGTAGCCCAAGAGCAGGTGTGACACCAGCTGGTCCCAGTTAATCTCACCGTCACGGCTCGTGTTTATCTTACAAAATATTAAACTGTTGAATTATCAAATCGCATCTATACTAATCTGTACCTATATTTGATATTAATAAGGGTATGACTAATTAACTGTTCTGAGTAATTACAACTTAAATTGCAGACAAAACGACTTACAACACATACCTACATTTTACCGGTAAGCAAGTAAAGGTTATAAATAGAGGTTAATTGTTTATACTTCAATATAGTAGGTATATTCCTCGTCAGCGTTAGGTCAATTCTACTTTTACGATATCGTTATTGGACTACTAAGATTACACAATGTAATGCACAAGGAATACCTTCATAAACAGTATTTTAAACTCTTCATCATCGTATTCAACATTTAGCAATGTTTTTAATAGAGTTCTGAATTCATTTTGAAGTAGCTTATTCCCATAGGTGGTCTCAAAAACTTCTTTTATCTTGACCATATCGCTCATGGAGCATCGCTCGTGTAATGGAATGTTCCTCCACTTGCGGATCTGAGGAGACGTGCTGCCGTCGATACTCGACGACATCGTCAGCAACGACCTCATGTCGCTATCATTTGCCATTATTTTCCTACTTAAAAGTACAATTTATATAAGATACAAACTTATAAAAAAGTTAGTTTACGTATGTCTAATCTATTTGTTTTGGATTTATTGTTTGGATATAAACGAAAATGTCATACTTTTATTTGATTATTGTTGTCAAATGATATTTCATTTCAAAGCGATCAATGTGATCAGCGGTTAATCACAAGAAAAGAGTTGTTATATTAATATTTTTATATCTAATATTTAAAAGCAGTTTTTTTAATAATATCATGTGCCGTACGTTTAGGGCCTTCTTATATATTATATACCATCGAGATCAGCAGAGGTAGAGCTTCGCAAGCAACGCTTGAAGTGAAGCAACTGTGATTTTAGTATCAGATTTAAAAATTAGTACAGTAAAATAAGTGAGACTACTCAAGTATGTTTAATCCGGCGTCGGCTGAGATTAGTTTCGAAATCCATCGGGGGCTCTTCTTCAGGGTGAGTGGGAGTGGTATTATTTCGCGGTCGCGGCCCATCTCTCACTGAGAGAGAGACGCTCTCACTGTGCCGACACTTATTATTCTTATTTTGTTATAATAATGTCTCATGAAAGTTTAAACAGTATATAAGTATTTGGTTTATTAATGATTATTGTTCCTATTAATTTTCTTCAAATCCTATAAAAGTCTGCGTAAAACTACATCAAATCCTATCTGTCACACAGCTGTTATGTCATATTGACAAACGTAATTTCCGATGTTTATAATTCTGACTTTAAACCCTGTAAAAACGATAAGATACTAAATTAAAACATTAAACAAAAATGTTTCTAACACTTAAAGTTCTTGCTAACAGACATCCTTCGTTCGTTGCTCGTACAGTATTCGTAAAGAACAACAACGTAGACGACGCCTGCAGACTCGTGAATAGGATTCTTGGCAAGGAAGGCATCCTAGAGCAGTTCCGCCTCACAAGATATTATGAAAAACCTTTCCAGGTAATATTGTTTTCATAATTAAGAAATATTCATTTGTAGACGCCTATAATAGGTGTATAAATTGTACGCGAACGTTGTAATGAAAAATTACTTATCACTATAATCATGTATAATTACAGACAAGGCGACGAGTCAACCATGAGAAATGCAAGGCAATTTATAATGAAGATATGGAAAGGAAAATACACTTTGTGCTTAGAAAAAATCGCCATGAGCCATTCCCTGGATGTCATTGATGTAAAAATTATTAATTGAAATTTTACTTTTGGCGAAAATCAAATAGTAGTTAATTAAAAAACAATGGTAAAATCTACTCAGACTTATATAATAAATTCTTTTAATTATTTGTTTATTTTTAAGTTTTACTTTAACTAGTAAAAACCATTAAAAAAACATTCTAAATATTCTGAGGGTGAAAGAGAGCCCTATACTATTCAGCAATATTTATAGTTCTATAGTAAAGTATACTATTCACCTATTACTCTTTCAGATTGGGGATTCGGGATTTGGCACAGTCATTTCAATTTATTTTTAGATATGTTATGTTATCATATCATAATTCTTATTTAATTTTGAAACATGTACAATTACAATGTTATTGTATTACAAACACTATTAATTAGATAATTTTAAAACCAACAAGATATGTACAATACCCATAATAAAAATGTATACAACAATAAAAGATCATTTTTAAATTTAAATTTTACAAATGATGATAAGGTAGAAAGCTTTGCAAGCCCTCCTTAACCACCACTTATTTGCTATTTTAGTCTTGATACAATATTCTTTAACACAATATAAATTACAATAACTTTATTAATGTAAGTAGTGCTAGCTGTGTGTTACTCAATTTCAGACTATGATAGCACCAAATTGCCCATTGGGACAGGATAATTTATACCCATTCACTTATAGAACATATTAATACTATCTTATTGTATAACCTAGCCTTGTAAATGTAAGTAAAGTCTGCCAGCTCTGGGATCTCCATCAATTATATATTAAATTTATTAATAATAATAATAATAATATTTATTCAATGTTACATTCGATACACATTTGAAATGCCACGAATATTCGGCTACTATTCGGTATTCGGCCAAATACCGAATACCAAATCAGGGAAAAAAAAAACACATAATAAATAATAAGCAAAATTCATCAGTGTAAGTTGTGATGGTTAAAAACAAGCTTTTCAGGCACTTGATGGTAGCAAACGATTATGCCTTTCGTCGTAAATGATACCAGCTTCAGAAAACAACCTCTAATTATACACGCTACTCCCGGGAGAAGAAAGATAAACCTTACCAAATTTCGATAGGTTTGGGTATTATTTTTTGTTTGCTGACCACCACTTGTAAGGATCAGCTTTCCGATCTAGGCGAACTGATTTCAAATAAAAATCCATCTCATTTGCCACACATTTTCTTCTCCACGTTCTCCTTATCATTACTATTTCGCATATTATCTATAGCGAAATCCTCAAAGCAGTTCCAGAAACTGTCCTGTACTTCAAATGACGTATCATTTTCATTCAAGTTTATTTTCTTACGAAGTGGAGAAGAATCGTCATCGGTATTAAATTATTTAAACTTTCGTGAGACATAATTATAAACTAATATATAAAACGGCTAAACACTCACGTATTTGTCCGTTGTCGGCACCGACTAGTTCCGAGCCCATCGGGGGCCCTTCATCAGGGTGAGTGGGAAAGGGATTGTTTCGCGGACGCGGCCCGTCTTTCCCTGCGCGCCAACGCTCTTAGGGGGCGACTTGAGGGGTTCGGGGGCGGTATGCGCCGGCGTTGACGACGAGGTTGGTACCGAAGCGTAACTGGTGTTCGTGTTCAAGACGTCGGGGGCGCGAAACAATCCCTTTCACACTCACCCTGCTGAAGGGCTCCCTACGGGCTCGAAACTAGTCGGTGCCGACAACGGACAAATACGTGAGTGTTTAGCCGTTTTATATATTAGTTTATAATCGTAATCGGTACTACTATTCAAAATTACAACTTAGTTTCAGAGCTTCTAGAAGAATTTTTTGTCTTGCTCTTTCTGCTTGAACAAAACCTAAGAATTAAACTGTTTAAACTTTCGTGAGACATTATTACAACAAAATAAAAAACAGTGAGAGACGGGCCGCGACCGCGAAGTGATACCAGTCCCACTCACCCTGAAGAAGAGCCCCCGATGGGCTCGAAACTAGTCGGTGCCGACACCGGATTTAATATACGTGAGTTAGCCGTTTTTATTTTGTTGTAAAACCTAAGAAGCTTGTTTAGAAGCGTAGATCAAGAAACGTAGCGACCAGATATTTGTTGTTATCATCAAAGTTGAACCTCTTTTTTCTTTACGCGCTCGACTAACTAGCATGTACTTTGTGCCGAATATTCGGCGCTTCGGCCGACAGCGTAGCCGAATATTCGGTATTCGGCCATATCACTATTCGTGGCAACTCTAGTACACATATAATACATTTTTATAACTTCAAAATAAATCTTAAAATAACAATAAATATCTAATAAAAATCATCATCTTCATCTCATTTCTTTAACTTTCTTACACACATTCCATACAAAAGTTCATAACTAAGTAAATATCTATAGTTCTACACTTTTTTGACTGAAAACTCTGCACAAATGAATTCAGAAAACAACACTAAGTTTCTAAAATTGTATCACTATGATAACGATGTATGGAGTTTTGCCATTGCTCTTTGAATTAAGATTAGTTTTCAACAATTATTTTGTTGTTATGTAATAGTAAATACATTATATAATCATTCTTTAGAATTATTTTTAACTGCTTTCAAGGATGTGTTTTATTAGAAAAATTACAAGTTTAAAACATTATAAATACAAAGGAGGATGAGTCTAGTTGGTATTTAGTTTTTAACAGTGGTAGAGCCCGCTTTAACATCTTTGCACGAATGGGCTCGCCCGGTGTAATACCACGACCACACAGAAGACAAGCGTGAAGTGGAAGCTATTCCGAGTTTCGACTGATGAGTGTGGTGCCAGGGGCCTAATTTTAGTCTTCTTTCCCTTCTCACCCTTTTCTTACAAGGAAATGATGTGAAGGAGAAGTGGACTTGACAGAGGATAAGCTAATAGGAAGAGGAAATATTCTCTTTCAGTGCGTCTCCTTCTCCGTCGATTAAAGGTAGGCAACGCATATCCAATTGCGGATCTATGAGCAGCGGTCAATTCGCTATTTCAGCGATTTCAGGTGGCCACTTGATCGTTTGCCACCTTGAAATATAACAAGTCCAGTTTTTTAACCAACAAAAAGTCCAGTTTTTTTACGTGTTTCAGAGTTACCTTATTATTTTTATGAAATAAAACAATTATGTAGAAATCAATAAACATACAAAAAGGTTTATTCTTAATTTTTAAAGCAATCCAATTCCACAGTATTTTATATACAAGAACTTCCATCACTTTTACACTGAAATCAGTCGGAGTGCACATTGCTGTACATGTTGTAAATCTATTACATAATAAAAAATATATTAAAGTTAATTTAATATCCATTGGCATTAAAGAAAAATACAATAGAATGGTAATTCATAGTCTGTAAAAAGCAAACAATTGAAATAAAATAGTAATAACAGTGTGTAAAGCATAAAATTATCCAACAAACATGTTTTGTAGGTCACCTAGCCAGCTGATGTAATTAGTAATTTCACTTGAACTTTTTGATTAACACATTCAGTGCCACTAACATTTCTTTTATATAAGTAAAGTCGCAGATAAGTGGCAATGAACACAGTAAAAACTTGAGATTTTCTTGCTTTTAAAGTTAGAAAGCTGCACTGTGTGTGAGTCGAGAGACAGTTTGGCACAAAGAGGTGACGGCCGCCAGGGGGCGCACTGTCACGTATAGCTGAGGCAGGCATCGCGACGGGACACGTAGTAGTGGTAGCGGTAGCAGCGGTGGCATGTCTTGATGCCACAGCGGTAGCTCATGCCCCCCTGCGGTTTGCCCTTGCAGTACTTCAATCCACAGGGGTACCAGTTTACACACACCTGGAGGGTCATTTTGTTACTCTGGTGTATACAGATGAAATGTACAGAGAAGGCAATACTTAAGGCATCACTGTAAAACATAGTAAATACATTTGCTTAAAGTCCTTGAAAATCTTACTGCTTCATTAAAAGTTACTTCTTTTATTTGCTAGAATGCTGTAGTTGTAACACAGTCATCCATAATGCCATTCACATTTCAGAGTACCACACAGAGAGGATAAACACCCTTCGAGAGATGGTAAAGAAACGATACAGAGAGAGAGAGATGGCAGTCATCACTACTCAAAGTATAAAGCATTACTCACTCAATGAAAAATCATAATCCAACATACCTCTATGTGACAAATACATTCTTTAGCACCATCATTCTCTGCTACACAAGGACCAACACCTGGCTTGCCATCGGATGTGTCAGGCGACAGAGCATTGACCGGAAATGGTGTTACTTCCACTGAATATGACATTTGCGCCATTCCTGATAAAAATAGCACAACATAGAACATTTGTATTACAATGTTACTAACATCTTTATTAGCAAATTCTACATAAGGTCCAAAATAATTGTAACAATATTATAAGAGTGAACATTATGGTGATAAGTACCTGGTCTGGGTGCCCATCTGGAAAGGTCAGCAGTCCTTAAGTAGACATGATCCTTGGCAGGGGCGCAGTGCCTCGCAGCTGCGGGCGACAGCAACCGGGTGGCGCGCCCAGCCCACGCCGTTGCTGTCGTCTGGCGCCAGCCCTTGTCTTCCTCTGCTACACGCACTGTTCCTGGGTTTTTCTATAATACAAAATACTTTTGTAACAAATGAATAACAATCACCATTCATAATCATGGCAAGATTATAAGAGGCATGCAAGATGAAAGTCAGTGGTGACCAGCAGTGTAGAAGGGTCATTAATAAGTAAAAATATTCATTGTAAGTTGTACAAACCTGTCGCAGTTTTGCCATTGCATCTGGTGCAATAAAATCAGCCTGGGCAGCATGGGTTAGGAAGCAGAGAGTTCGATACCCACTTTGGCCCAGCTCCTCCTCTGCTGGTATCACCACTTTCATAGCTTCCACCTCCTTAAATATACAATATGCTTTTATATTTTCAGCTAACATCAATATTAATATATAATAAAATGTCAGCAGATTATGTATGCACTGGATTGACTGATAAGAATATGACTGGATTATTTTTATATCAATGTGTCACTTACATTGGTAAAGTCAACAAGTTGCGAGACATAAACTCCATCCAGGCGCAAAAAATCAAGTATGACAGTGTCTTCTGACACATTCGCTGTTATGTTCTCTTGCATAACATCGCCACCCTGCATCAATCAATAGTTTAGTGAATATATTCACATGCACTACCAACTTAAATTAATTATATAAAGGTCCATACTTGATTTTTAACATTAATTAGCAACTGTAAATTTATTGGTTGAACTAAGCTGTAAAGAAAAATAATACTTGAATATAACTGCATTTTCCTCTTATCAAAGCATTCATAACAACTATTTTTTTGGGGTTGAAATGAAATAGTAAATATTGTTATTAATGTTGATTTATATTAGTTTCTTTGTAAATTATTTATTATTAATCTTTTAAATATACAATCCACATTTTTGTCTTAAAAACAAAATTCGTATTCGCTTTAACTTATTAAAATAAGTAAAATACAAAAGTAACATTTGTATACTTCTTTCCTTATTTTCACGTCAAATGTCATTGTCTACTGTCAATATAATTTCTGGAAACGTTTCGTTTTACTTATGAAGTCATAACATATCTAATCTGAGCCATGTGGTGTTATTGTTGATATTTAATAATACATCGTATTTATTTTACCTTAATAGTTTCTTACATACTTCCGAACATATTCTTATTATATTAAAATTTAAAAACTCAAAAATTGCGAAAGGAAATTGCGTTTTTGTGTTACAATATTTTTATTTTGAGGTCATTACATTGCATACGACTCCTCCCGATGTGCGACCGAATAACAAACGATGAAATGAACGTCATCTAAATCGGAAAGGAAAGGGCGATGTTGCATATAGACAGATAGACAGCTGTCGTTTCATTTTCAGCTGATTTTTGTATACGTTAGAGATCTTTGTGAACCTCGATACAAAACGTAGTACTGTATTGAACTACTGCATCATTTTCGGAGCAATATTTATCGATTGGATAATATCCCTAAGCAGCAAAGGCGAACAATCGAGAAGCATAGTTTTGTAGGTACGAACAAAGGGAGATGGTCCATTGAGTGCGGGTGGTACGTAGCGGGCGGCCGTGACGTCACAAGAGCGACCTGTCGAGGCCGATGCGGCGGATGCGGAAAGTGCGCTCGTGATCTCGGCGCTACGGGGAGCGCGGCGAGCACGCGCAGCCGAGAGGGCCAGCCTGGCCTCCAGTGAGTCGGGCGACGAGGGCGCAGGCCAGCGGCCGCCGCGCAAGCGCACCCGCAGGCTGTCGCCGGAGCCCGCGGCCATGCACCAGCCGTGCGCCAACGGCGCGGTAGGTGCTCAGCACCATGTCAACGGCGATGCCGTAGCCACCAACGGCGACTTCCAGCCGCCCGGGCGCCGCATGAGCCAGACCGACCAGGAGATCGTGCGTCTCATCGGTCAACACTTGCTCTCCATTGGATTGGAGTGAGTCTATGTTTTGTTTAATTAGGTTACAGTCTGTAGCTCTATTACAATTAATGTGCTAATTACTTCATCAACAACATGTTGTATGTACGGGCTGACTTGTTTGACTAGTGTAATACCATGACTTCCAAATTATTTGTCAGAATACAAGCAAGAAGCAGAATAATTTTGTACTTTGTCTGATATTAGATGTCCTTTGCACAAACCTGGTCTAATAAGATAAATGTAGGAATTATTTGTTTTTTTATAATTGATGTTCTGCCATTTTGGTCATTAATCGTAACCGAGGCTGCACATGTACACAATAGCTTGTAGATAGCTTTGCATATTGCTGGATCCTATGTAAAATGCCCTAAGTGAAGAAATCAATCTTTACAGGCAAACAGTTTTAAGGTGCTGGAGTGAAAAGGGAATTATGTCATATCTCATACCGATTAATATTAACAACCCTGCAAAGAATATGACACAACTTTACAAAAAATTCCTATGAGCAATAAAATGCCATTATTATTGTAATTATAATTTTTCTTGTTTTTATTTTGTGTGTGTCTGTGCAATTATTACAATAAACAGTTCATCATCATCATCATTAGCTCATTATATGTCCCCACTGAGGGGCTCAGAGCCTACCTACATTAGAGGTGACTAGGCCTTAGTAAACCAGGCTGGCCCATTGCGGGTTGGTTGCCTTCACATATATGTTTAAATTTCTTCACTGATAAGTGCAGGTTGCAGGACTATGTTTTCCTTCACCGTAAGAACATAGTATTAATGAACATATAAAAACACACTGGTACATGGCGGGTTATCAACCCAGGATCTGCAGATTGCAAGTCAAGTGCTTAACCCCTGAGCCACAGATGCTCTATATGTATAAACAGTTTAGTTGGCCTTTATTTTATGACTATTTTGGGCTTATAGGCTATTGCCTACAATTATATTTTTGATCTGGAAAAATCATTTTGTTTTATAATTTTTAAATATTGTGATAATAATTGGGAAAAGCATAAGCGACAGTTCCACCCCCATATGTATTATTGATGGGTGGGTAGTGGCCATATAGTCATAGGGGTCACCTTGCTTGCTTGCACATGCATCCTTAATACAGTTAATAAGAGATAAGGATTATAGGAGGTGAAGGGACCAGGGACCGCTTTGCTTATATTTAATTAAATGTGTGTTAACAATATTGTAACATTTTTGGACAAAGACAAATAATGGCTTTTGTTACTTATTACAACTTCAGTACAATGTCTGATATAATTTGTCATGCGTGACATGCATAATTTTTTTGGCTTTTTTTTATCACATTAAAATGGAGAAAAACCATATGTTTGAGTTTAAGATATTGAATTATCTTTGTTACAATATAATAGTCACAACTGGTTTATTGAGTTCATTGTTATGGTTCTTAATATCCCACTTAAACTTATGACTGTGTGTGCATGGCTACAACTTCCTTTCACTTCATCAGTTCTATTCTCTATAGTAATTTTATATACGGAAAACTTAAGCGGAAAGCTTAATTATACTTTTCTATATTATCTTTAGGTAACATCACAACATAGTATAAAACAAAGTCGCTTTCTCTGTTACTATATAGGGATATAGTACTAATAATAATACATAGGGATGTATGCTTAAATCTTTAAAACTACGCAACGGATTTTGATGCGGTTTTTTTTTAATACATAGTGATTAAAGAGGAACGTTTATATGTATAATAACATCCATTAAATATTGGAAAAATACTGTTATTTTTGAGGTTTCTAATGTGATGTCGTACAAGATTTATCAGATTTATACCCGTGCAAGCCGAACCTATGTACCTACAAAATAAAGTTGTTGTATATAGGTTTATTTGCTATGTTGCTAATTAATGCAATGTGGACATCGTCTTACAACAGTATTAGTAACATAATATTTGAGTGAACCAATTATTTTTATAGTGTAAACTGACTTAAAAAAAAAAAATGTGAAGGTAGACACGTATCACGTCAAGTTAGAAAAAGGTGCAGTTCAGACATAAATAACAACTACTCATTGAATTAAACAGAGCTGCTTTATATGGGATGTGTTGTTGCTGCACTCTGTGACTACTCTGTGACATTGAGACATACATACATATTACAAACAGCGCAATAAACTATCTATAATATATTGTAACTAGTTGGATGTAATGGTTACTGATAAAGTATTACGTAAATATTGAATAATTATATTGAGTCTTAGGCCAGTTCCAATCGACACATTAACGATTTCAGCGAAAGATCGCACGAAAAAAACGTCTAGTTTTCATTGTAGCATATTATAACAAATAATTTTGCACGTAAAAAAAATTCACCTATAAATAACCTCGATGTATTAAATATGTTACTGTTATTGTTGTTCAAGCATTTAAATAATGTGGTCGTAAATATATTCTTCATGTTCTTGAAGTTCGTGTTTTCTGGTGATTTTTTGTCGTGTCAACTTTTGTACGATAATTAACTTTGTTATTAGCAGTTTGCAGGCTATTCGGTACATGTAAACTTGAACAAAGAACTTCTCTGAGAGAGAGTGCGTCGACATCGCCTCGCTAATCGAATAGGTTTCGAACTCGGTGAGGCCGCCGTCTGCCCGCCAGACGTTCTGATCAACGGCCTTGCGACTCAATCGATACCTCTGCCTTTATCGTCTAGCTACGACCTACGATTATATTTACAACTAGATGTCGCCCGCGCGTTTTTTTATAAAATTAAAGATTTTTCCAGAATAAACGTAGCTTAAGTTACTCCTTATTACATCAGCTATCTTCAAAAAAAGCCAAAATAGCCAAAAACACAGCCAAAAATAGTAAAAAATGTTATTTTGATGTATGTACCGTATATATGTATATATATATTCATATTAATGTATTAAAAAACGTTTATTTTAATATTACAAACAGACACACCAATTTTAATATATTTAGAGATACCTTGACTACAATTTTTTTTTAGTTTAAAATCAGTAATAAAGACGATGGCGTGCCAATCATATAATCACAGCGGTTTCTTAGATGCAGCACCGTTCTTTGCGTCGTCATTAATTAGTTTATTGTCGGTGAAATACAGCTGAAAACCAACTCATCTTTAATTGTGAGTTAATATTTAGGTCTTTATATAAAATAGTTTTACGTACGAGTAAGTTATCATGATTCATGAATGAGATGGCACTAATAGAAAGCAAGTGTATGTAAACAATGCCCGCTCGCTCGCACGCTCGCTCTCCCGACCGATTGGAGGAGTCATCGGCCGCAGCTATTCCCGTCGAGCCGCGAGGAGCCCTGGATCGATCCAACACATCGCACCTCACTTCACCTCACCTGTCACACCTGCATTCAATATAATAGCTGTCTATGTTTGCGGCTCTACCACTTATTTAGTTTTTTTTTATTAATTTATATATTCGTGGCCAGATATTAATTAGAATTAGCCACTTATTGATGCGTAATCGAGTACCAATATAAAGTTCTGTTATTTTAAACCTGCATTTCGACCATATTTTTATACTGTACTCTCTATGTACTTGATCAGAACGGTTAAGTAAAATAAGTAAAGCTGTCTAGCTCCGTATAGCATTTATATGATTACACGTGATGTAATTATGTTTATCTGTGTGCGCGGCATCAGGCGGAGTGCTGCGCTGCTGATGGAGGAGTCAGGGTTGCACCTGGAGCACCCGGCGGCCGCTACCTTCCGCCAGCATGTGCTGGCCGGCGACTGGCTCAAGGCGGACCACGACCTACGCGCGCTACACGACCTGCTGCTAGACTCGCCGCACGTCGAACCCCACAACCTCGCCGTAACGCAATATCAATATCATGCCTTTATATTGCGTGCTACAATCAAATTAAATAAGCAAATGTTTACTTTCGCAGGAGATGAAGTTCGTGGTGCTGGAGCAGAAGTACCTAGAGCACCTTGAAGGCGGGCGCGTGCTGGACGCGCTACACGTGCTGCGCAACGAGCTGACTCCGCTACAGCACGATACGGCGCGCGTCCACCGGCTCTCCGCCCTCATGATGTGCGCCGACGCCGCCGAGCTGCAGGCGCGCGCCCGCTGGCCCGGCGCCGGGCCGCTCTCGCGGTCCGCCGTGCTGGCGCGCGTGCAGGCCGTGCTGCCGCCGGCGCTCATGATGGCGCCGGGCCGGCTGCGCGCGCTGCTGTCGCAGGCCGCCGCCCAGCAGGCGGCGCGCTGCCGCTTCCACGCCGCACCGCGCCCCGCGCCGCACGCCTCGCACATCCCCTTCACGCTGCTGGCCGACCACCACTGCTCGCCCGACCACTTCCCCATCCACCAGCTGCAGGTAGCCCGCGCCCGCCGCGCCCGCCGCCCCGCTCCGCACTCCGGCCCGCACAATCCACAAGTTACAATGATCCTCGTGTACAGGTGCTGAACGAGCACTGCGACGAGGTGTGGTACTGCAAGTGGTCACCCGACGGCTCCAAGCTGGCCTCGGGCTCCAAAGATAACACAGTCATGATATGGGACTTCGACCCCGTCGCCAAACGCCTCACCTTCAGGTATTGCGGCCTCATCCATATCGCTTTTCCATTCGGAGAGCTTAACATTAAAGTATCCTCTCGTTTATGAATGTTCTGGTCGTGCGCGGTGCCGGCGGGCGCTGCAGGAAGTCGTTCGAGGGGCACTCGTTCGGCGTGTCGTTCCTGGCATGGAGCCCCGACGGCCGCTACCTGCTCTCCGCCGGCCACGAGGACTGCCCCGACATCTGGATCTGGAACATGGAGGTACCTCCGGCTCATTGGCATACGAGTGCGGCTGTGGCTATGAACTGACAGCATTGCTTTATTTGTCTGTGCGGGGCACGGGCGCAGACGGAGCGGCTGCACGTGAAGATGTCGCACTCGACGGAGGACTCGCTGACGGCGGCGGCGTGGCACGCGGCCTCCGACAAGTTCGTGTGCGGCGGCGCGCGCGGCCAGTTCTACCAGTGCTCCGCGGACGGCGTGCTGCTCAACAGCTGGGACGGCGTGCGCGTCAACGCGCTGGCCTGCCGCAGCGACGGCCGCAGCGTGCTGGCCGCCGACACGCACCACCGCGTGCGCCACTACGACTTCACCGACCTCGCGGACCGCAACGTGTCAGTACTCCCGCCTCCGCCTCCGCCTCCACCTCCGCCTCCGCCTCCCCGCCCCGCGCCCGTCTGTATGTGCGTGTGCTGTGCGCAGGATCCAGGAGGAGCACGCGGTGATGGCGATGACGCTGAACGCGGCCGACACGCTGCTGCTGCTCAACGTGGCCAACCAGGGCGTGCACCTCTGGGACATACGTGAGTGCCCGACACCCGCTCGGACCACCGACACCTCTCAATTGTATGCCAACACAGGCTGTAGTATTGTGTGCATGTGTGTGCATGTGGCAGGAGCGCGCGCGCTGGTGCGGCGCTTCCGCGGCCTCAGCCAGGGCCACTTCACCATCCACGCGTGCTTCGGCGGCGCGCAGCAGGACTTCATCGCCTCGGGCAGCGAGGACAACAAGGTACCAAATCGTCTTCTTCGTTCAGACTTTACACGATCCTAAGATTTTTAACACACCCGAAAGAGAAGGTATATGTTATACGGTGCTGCGGCGCGCAGGTGTACATCTGGCACATAAACGGCGAGGAGCCGATCGCGGTGGTGTCGGGGCACACGCGCTGCGTCAACGCGGTCTCCTGGAACCCCGTGCACCACGACGTCATCGTGTCCGCCTCCGACGACTTCAGCCTGCGCCTGTGGGGCCCGCGCGAGCCCCGCTCCTAGCTGGCGCGCCGCGTGCCCCGCGCACGCTGCCCCGCGCCCCAGCCCCCGCCCCCGACCGCGCCCCCGCCCCCGCGCCCGCCCCGCACGCCGCTGCCGCTGCGCACGCTCATCGTGCGGCGCATGTGACGCCCCGCCCCCGCCCCCGGCCCCGGCCCCGGCCCCGCACGCCGACCGTCCTCTATGAGCAGTAAACGTGCGGAGGCTTCTAGTTTAGTGGAATATTGGAACGATGCCAATTCACTAATCGGACAAACGAGCGGCTTCTTATTTCTGAACGAATATTGCGTCCGGTACGGATGGTCTTATGTACAATATACGTTGGCAGGTACTTGAGATTTTACTCGTAAAGTGTAAACGAAAATTGACAACAAAAATTAAATCATGAAATATTGACAGTTTGGCAGTTTTTGTTTTATTTTTTAAATGTTCAATCCGTATACTTACTACGCTTTCGCGATATGGATTTATGGTATGAAGCATACTAATCGCTCGGTATTACGACATGCAGCAAATGTACGCATCTGGAACTGTTTCTTGTGTGAACCGATACAATTACGTTCACATCGGTGCTACCTTAATGGAGCAAAAAGTATTAATGTCTTCATATTTCACAGAGCATTATCATTTACAGTCACCACTTAATATATTTCGCGCTCATTTGATAATATCCAAAAGAAACATCGCATTTTATGATCCTGACAGCGGTGTACAACATTGTAGTAATTGTGTGAGAAGGCTATGGATGTAGATATATAGATGTAACTTGTTTCTGTCCCACATGTACAATAGTATTGGACTGTATTATATTGACCAGATAAACTGGATATTTCAATTTAGTGCACAGTTTTGGCTAGTTTGTAGCGCACAATAACAGTGCAGCGAAGCGGGTGAAAAGACCGCAGTACTCGGTACTCACAGTGCGGCCACCTCACACCGTAAGCAATAGCTGTAGAATATTGTACTGCGACGTGTTGTACGGGGAGGGGGGGGGGGTAGGTTAATTAGGATAGGTTAGAGTAGGGATGAGAGTTGATTAGGATATGTCGTAACGCGGAACGTTAAGAGATTAAATAAAGTGTTAATTATGTACTGGGTGGTTAATAATCGATTTGACTTGTCTGAGCACGTCTACGTCGGCCGGGCGGACCGGCCCCCGACCCCCGACTCGCAGCCCCCGGCCCCCGACCCGCGGCGCGCGGCGCGTCTTACGACTTAGCTATAGATTTGGGTTAAAATTAAGTCCTAGTTTTCAGGAATAAGTTAACCGCGATAGGCTCGATTTTTTTACCGGCCATTGAATCTCGCACGGTAGAAATTATATTAGGTTTATAACAGGGCTACACTGGGAGCCGCCACTCGGTTTGAGCTTCCAAAACATTAGTGTGGGGCGGCGCGGGACCTAATAAATAGCCAAAACCATCGCGTGGTACAATGTACATATGAATAAAAATCTCTGGCGCCCACAGAACTTTCTATCAAATCTGTCCAGTGGCTTATAAACCTGTCCCACTGTCATAAGAAACAAACTTACCGAAATTTATTTCTATTTCGAAAGACAAGAACGCTGATTGGCATCTTGCTCGGAAAACAAAACTATTTGTAATTTCAAAATGTGCAGTGAGGGGTGCACATTTTGAAACAGTGTGAGTGAGGGAGGCGCGGAGGGACGTCTCCATTCGATTGTTATAAATACAATAATTATAATATTATATCAATAAATTTTCTATTGTAAATTAATGTATTTTATTATTTTAAATCCCTTCTACAGATAAATTGTGGTTGGATGTGATTAATGACTTTTTGGTGTTCAAAAATTTATTTATTACTGAGTGCATCGACTGCAGCAACTCATTTACTGAACTGTGAGCTTTGACTCAGTTAAATTTTAAGGAAACAACAAATTAACCAAAAATATATATTCCTCACGGGATGAAGTGTAACATGCATAAATATATCTTATACCACAATGTTTAGGGCTACTTGTCGAATGTGTAAGTATTTTGTACACATTTATACTTTATACACTTTACGTAAAGAGTGTTGTCTTGAGACCTGGAGACTTCATAAAGTGTTGCATACATCTTCCATATTTTAACCCCAAATAATCCAATTACTGCTTATTCAATAATTTTACTGTTTATTCTAAAAGTATTTAATCATTTAATAAGTATTAATGTATTAACTTATAAGAGACAAGCTCTCGAGGACTGAGTTACAGCACCTCTTACATTTTAACTATTATTCTCTTACAAAATTTACAATCTCTTTCTATGTTTATCACACCACATATACTCCTCTTCAAAGATATTGTAGGCTCTGACGCCAATTGTGGACTACCCACAGCAGAATGACTCAATCAATTCACATCTGCCAAAGTGACTATAAGTTGGCGGTGCCTGACTTCTCCACCAGCTCGAGCAGGGTATGCAGAGACGTGTCGAATAGCTCACAGCGGATTGGCATCTCCAGGGAGTAGAAGGGATTTTTGAGTGCATAGTCTGAGTACAGCTCATATATACGCTTCAGCACTGCCTCCGCGCCCACCATGCCTGGCTCCGTCACAATGATAAACTTCACACCTGACAACATACAAACTATTAAATAATCCACCATACAAGTCGTCATCGTCTGCTACATTTGAGAAAACTCAATTAACAATATTTTTTTTAATAATTTGACTTTTTGAAACCTGTCAATGTCTGAAAGCAGGCCAGCTTGAATGTGTCGGCTGTTAGGAGCTCAATGCCAGAAGACTTGGGCAAAGGGCTGAGCTGGCTGGCTAGGGCAAACAGCGGGTAGAACATACTAGCCAGCACTATCTTCTCATTTGTTGTGGCTCTAGCACGACCAAACTTCAAACTTAGAGGGTAATTCTCCTGAAATTAATAGCATGGCATTTGTGTTTAATTGTTCATCTGTTAAAATATCTAGGTGGTAAACCTGAGTTGTGATTTTGTTGCAGTCTTGTGTGCAGTTTACCAACTAATATAAATTTACCTTAGCTTCAATGAGATCAAAGACATCTCTGCCGTCTTCAGTGGTGCGTCCAGCCACTGGTGATCCGTTCACAGACAGCAGCATGTGCCCAACTGAAACATGACAGTCAAAACCATTGCTAATTCAATTCATCGTTTTAAAATACAATTTTTATAAACCAAACATCTATGAATGAAAAATGCTTAAATTACTTTAAACAGACATAGAAGTAGTAACAAATCATTTACCATTTATTCCATCTCTTTGGCCGAAAACAACGACGACTTTCTTATTTTCATACTGCAGTTTTATGTCCAGTGGGTAACCAAAAGTCTTTTCCGATTCTACTTTGGGTATGTTGTGATCATAGTTATAAATCAAGCCGCCAGATTTGCTCACTATATAAATCCCGTATATTACCATTTTCGAGATATTTTCTTCTAAGTCCTAATGAAATACATTTAGCACTAACGTAAATTGTAAATTGTAAACACACACCTCCAAAGAAATGTTGACATATATTTTGAAACTTGACAGTGACAGCCAGCAATAGATAATAAACGACGTATGTTTGACTTTCTCTCAAGGAATCAATATTACCCATATCATGAAAAGAAACGATTGATTTTTGAGCAACTCTAAATAATTTCTTTCTAACATGTATACAAAAATAATGTATGTAACTAATAATTGAGGCATATCATCAGAAGTCATTTGTCACCGAATAGCGAAAATGTTAGACGCAAGGATCAAAATCTGTTTCACAAATGGGCCGGCTCGCCTGTTGCGAAACCGCGACCACACAGAAGTCAGGCGTCAAGTGAAAGCAATTCCGTTTTGTCTGTCGAGTGTGCTTACCGGAGGCCTAATTTTAGTTCACTTCCCCTTACCACATTTATGTTATAAGGAGAGGATGCAAAGAGAAAGTGGATTTGATGGACGAGGAGATGCATAGGAAATGAAAATATTCTCTTCGTGAGGGTCTTCTCTTCCGTCGATTAAAAGTAGGCAACGCATTTGCAAATGAGGATGACTTCGATCTTTTAGCGAACTATGGAGGCCACTTGCGTGTTTGCTTAAAATATAAAAAAATCAACAATAATTTCACTCTGTGGCGATAGACGGGACGATTAAAATACGTGTGATGATAAGATCGATAAAAATCCTACATATGTATATCATAATTATGTATGGTACAGATATCTGTGAGTCTTTTAACAATTTTTTCTCTAGCATAGGTATTCGCTTAGCTAATGACATATGTAAAAATTATCACAATTATCCCATAGGTACATAGTCTACCTATTATTCGCAATCAGGCCAACAAAAACTATCACAATTTAGACCTTGCACACTTGAAGAAGTTAGTAAATTAATCGATAAAATACATATAAATTCTAGTTCTGGTATTGACAACATAAACACAAAAAGTATAAAATCTATTAAGGATTGTAAAATTCAAAACTTAACACAATGTATAATACATATTAACGAATCATTTTTAAAAGGCATTTTCCCCGATAGTCTAAAGATAGCTTAGGTTTCACCAATATATAAATCAGGATCTAATTGTGATCCAAGCAATTATCGACCTATTTCAGTATTACCCGTAGTGTCCAAAATATTTGAAGGGGTGTTACACTCTAGACTTCA
>JAAOEG020000030.1:129394-149677 GCA_011763625.2 Papilio bianor | reverse complement strand
ACTTTACACATATAATACATGCATTCTTATCAAAAATATTTTAACAAATAAGGCAAATACACAAATAAAACTTAAAAGAGGGCTCATAGATATCAAACAAGAAACAAAAATAAATTAAAGTTATCTAAACCTAGAACAAATTTGGTGAACAAAAAAGTATAAGCTATGAGGGAGCACAGTTATGTATGTATATGTACAATAGCCTGCCTAGCTATATCCGAGATGTTGTAGACTACTGGTGTATATTGAATGTATATTATTTAATGTTTCTCATAAGTGAATTTTTAAATTCTTAGAGAAATAAAGATTTAAACCACATGTATAACGAACTGTTGCCCGCGACTTTAGCCGCGTGGTAATAAATTTAATAATGGTATGCGTGAAACAAAAGCAAAATCGAAACAAAACTCCTCCTCTCTCTCGTTTTATTTCGTTTTTTTTTTATCATGGGGAAAATGCCTATCGCATACTTATCCCTCTGGGGAGGAGGGATAAGTTATATCGGGTTTGCACCGACTAAAAACCCCACGGTGGCCGCCAACAGCGATAGAGAGGGGACACGGGATCTCCGTACGGAACACAACCGCGGCCCCTCCTCGCTTTACTTTTTTCGTCTCTGGGTATTTTCTGCTCAGGGCTGCGGTAATGGTACTCACCCCACCCTACTTACCTACAACCCCTTTAAGTTTAGGGAGCACTTGCTCAAGGGGGATAGACTCGAGGCGCATTAGTGGCTCGACGTTGACGTCTCCGAGCGGGATCGGCTTGTTCTCTCTCCCGCTCCGCAGCCTCCTTTTTAAACAGCACAGTTTCGCAAAAAGCGGCTACTGCCCGCCACCTGTCTCTCGCTCCTGTCGAATATTCACTCGGCAAATTAAAACTAAGAATTTAACTTGACAATTGAACTTTAACAAACACTTGAACTTCAGCTTGACTTAAGCTTAAATTAAAATTGTCAACATTTTTCCTTTTTAGCTAAAGAAAATCTAATAAAGCTTAAATTTATTTTCTTGCAAATTTTGACTTGTCATTTTTCTTTACGGATTTTCCCTAATTACGGATTTGTGTGGGTAAGAAATCGTCTGTAGAAACGTGGTCACAATGGTACATAACGAGGATAACATACGATTTTCTTCAATGTTATAAAAAATTCATGTACGTTACATCTGTTATTAGAAATTATGTAGGTCTATGAGTCAACATCGGAATAATAAAGCTGTTATTTATAGATGATAGTTCCACACATGTTTACGACTGATTTGAATCTGGTGGGTGTGCCTTTGGTTCATGAGCGGGAAAGTATTTGGCATTTGTTATTGCGAGGAAATGTTGTTACGAGTGGTGATGGAGTTGGAGCACTGGGGCCTACGGCACACCGCGCGCCGTCCACGACAGCACGTCATTGACGACGTCAGCTGTTGCGGGGTGCTGTGTCGGCTGCAGTGGGCGTCTGCTAAATGTAGGTGTGCTATTTAATGTACCAACGTATTAAAACCGTCAGTTATAAACAGTGACCGGTTTAGAACAGCGCGGTTAAAAGCACGTACATGATCTAACAACTGGTGGGTTTTAATTGCGATTTTAAGAATGGTTATTTACTTGGGCTTTTATCATCGGATATTTCAGACGTCGATCTGTCATCAGATCTTACAAATTACACCGGACAGTAACTATGTAGTTAAGTACGAGACATTGCCACTGATACTTCTAAGATAAATGAAATTTATAAAGAAGTTACACCAGGATGGTGACCATAATAACTTGAAAATACTTTAGTTATAAATTTCAAGTTTAAGTTACTCACTAAATAATTAGAACCGCGACTTCTTTCGCCTTGTAAGGGAGTTGCAAACGATGAAGCAGATTGCCTGATATTGTGCGACAGCAGGCCATAGACATAAAAACAGCTGTAAAAAGCTAATGATAAATCAGATGCTCATTGGTTGCTTTCAGTTACCTGTAACAGTCAATGCTTACTGGTACCGACTATATTTACGATGTTTGATGTTTGAACCAAAACCAACTCATAGCGGAAATGACTTAGTATTATTTGCTTTTAAATTTATTATTTGATTGTAAGCTAAGAAAAAAAACAGTAATACGAAAAAAGATTTTTTTTAATCAAAACGTTTGGACAGTGTAAGAGTATTTGTTGCAACAGCTCCTTAATAAATAATGAAGTCGGTCATGTCGTTACACCAAATAAACAAAACAGTGAATGCGATGGTGGAGCGGCATGCGCGCTCGCAGCCGATTTAAATCCTGTTTCCACTCGGCGTGTATCCTCGAGCGGCCGCTATTTATATATAAGCTCATATTAAGAGTCGCCATTTTCACTGGCAGGGACTGCTATACAAAACAAGAACGACCGCGGCCGCGTCGCACGGCTGCCTGCTAAGTGCAAATAGGAAGTGAAGCTGTAACGCTGGATTTCCCCGTGACGAATTCACATATGAGGTGTGCAGTGAACGGCTAGAGGCATTTTGTGCGTATTGCACCAAGTCTATCCTGTTTACTATTGAATGTAACAAAAGGAAGTATATAGCTTTCTGAGCAAAATTCAACAATTATTTACGGTTATTTACTGAACGAGCAAGTCTGATTTCGATTTTAAAGTGGCTGCTGCCCACACATTTCTGCAACAAAATGAAAGGTTGTCGATAAAAAATCGGTATGTCTAAAAGGACAAAATTGCAAGCCAATAGAAGTAAAGAAGAAAGCGGTTGCCGTGGTAACGGTATTTAGGCGTCAATAGAGAAGGTCATCATTGTCATTTGTGCATTTGTATTTTGACATTTACAATTGAAAATTGCAAAAGAAAAAGGTATTAGACAAGTGGAAAAGTTTTAATAAATCTTTATTCAGTAGTATAGAATTTCATGTGGATAAAGCCGCACGGGAGCCTCTAGTGTCAGACACAGATTTTCATACGTTTTGTGGTAACTTTGCAGATAAAACTGAGAAATGTTTTTGCCACGTTTGTAAATAAAATCATATAAGAATTATTATCTATAACAGAGTCGGACAGACAGACAGACAACGGTCTCACTTTGTTGTAGTTTACTAATTCATAATAAAATCATTAGTAATACTAGCTGTCGCCCGCAACTCCGTCCGCGCTTTTTTATTTCTAAAATTAAAGATTTTTTTAAAAATAAACGTAGCCTAAGTTACTCCTTATTACATCAGCTACCTATCAATAAAAGTCCCGTCAAAATCGGTCCAGCCAATTCAGAGATTAGCCGGAACAAACAGGCCAACAGACAGACAGACAGACAAAAATTAAAAAAAATGTTATTTTGGTGTTTGTACCGTATATATTCGTATACATGTAGAAAAAAATGATTATTTCAATATTACAAACAGACACTCCAATTTTATTATATGTATAGATAAAGGTGATTTTCTTTTATTACTTTTGTTTTAAGTCAAAATAAACTTAAAACAAAAGTGAATCTGAAATAATTGTCATGTTCTAATAGTGAAAGTCAGCCTTCCCAGCCAGTCCCTCGTGCAAATTGGGGTCGTGGATTGATTGGTTATTTAAATCTTAGAGCCGTGTCGGCATTTGCATTCAGTTCGGGATGCGCTGCTTATTACCGCGACTCGTACGATAACACAATCAGTGGACGAGGAGCCGCGCGAGGTGAGTGAGGCGAGCGGCGATATACTTAGATGCAGTATAAACGAGCGCGTGGCCGGCACGCAGCTTCTCGGAAAGCGTTTTCCTCGTCAGAGCGCGGCGCGGTGACGAATCCCGACGTCATCTATGACGCGGCGCCCGCGATAAAAAGCAGGTGGGGGCGCCGTCGCCGGCCCTAGTGGAGTCGCGGCAGCGAGAGCCGCACTGCGCCCCGGCACCGTACCCGCAGCACTCGCAGCACCAAGCGCCACACTGGCCCCCAGCCATGCCTGTATGGAGCCCGCGCCCCGCGCCTCCTCCTCCTCCTCCGACGACGAGTTCGACTCCGAGTCGGGGGATGACACCGTGCCCGCCGGTAACCTCCTGTGCTTTCTCAACTCTGAATAGTGATACGACTTTAACTTCAATAGAAAAAGTGTTTTCATTCAGGATCAGTGTGCTGTAGGATTATACGATTTTAAATAGTGGGTTCCCTGTGAGAATGTGAGAATGTGCAACTTGCTCAATTTTGTTGATGCTGTCGATAGTAATTCTGTAGGCGGTGCCGTGTGTTTATCGTGTGGCCACGATGTGGTGTGTACAGCACAGCCTCCACTCGCCGGATGGTGGCACAAACAATACTTAACCTAAATGCAAAGTTGAGGCTTTGCGGCCACAACCTACTGTACAATGTGACAGGCAGCATCTTCCAACAGGTTATTCACAATATTGCATCGGTTTGGAATTAGCCTTGTATTTTGGAATTAACATTGGAATATATTATATAATAAGCATTGTACAGCTTTGTTATCTTCATTTTCAAGTTTGATGTCGAAATTTGCACATAACCTTTTTGATACATTTTAAGCACTGAAGTAACAAACAAAACCCAGAGGTCATAATCTTAGGAATCAGTTTCTTTAACGCTATTAAAAAATCTGTAAATGTATTAAATATATTACATATGTACACTTTATGTTATACAGAACTATAACAGCATCAACAGTGGGCAGTGCTTCACTGAGCTTATAAAGCGTCTTAGCAGCAGAAATGCTACATTTTTCTTATGATTAAAATTATGAGTTATGCAAATAACTCACTCAAGTCATGAAACAAAGGCGTATTTAACTTTTCGTGGAGTATGATATATATGTAGGTGTATTGGTCTGTTACATTTGTATGAAACCTGTGTGATGCGACGGGCCTGGCAGGAGCGCCGCCAGTTTAGGCCTACTTAAGATGTGACTGACTTATTATAGTCTTTTTAAAAACAATTTTTTCACTTACTATTCTAAACTTTTTAAAATTTCAGTTAAATCTTCTTTAATTTTTTTTTAATTAAGACTATTTTAATAGTATTTAATCTACACTACAATGTAAAATAGCTATCGTAAAATTAAAAACAAAATAATGTAAATTTCTCGCGAGATAATAACTTTCTCAAATCCTGATATTCAAATCAAACTTATAGTTGACTAAATACATGGCCAAGTAACCTGAGTTCCGGTCCCGGTACAGTCTTACAGTTTTCCAAGTAATCAGATTGTTACTGTGGGTTATGGATACTTTTTTTCTTTAATAAAATGTGAGTGATGGTCGCAGACCCGGGCACATGGCAGCGGCGCGACGTGGTGCGCTGCGTGCGCTGGGCGGCGCGCACGTTCAAAGTGCGGGCCCCGCGCCGCCGCCTGCTGCCGCGCACCGGCCGGCAGCTGCTCGAGCTCGACGATGCCGCCTGGCTGCAGGTAGGTCTATGTCCAGCGAGCTATAGGTACTCCAGTCGTTAATTGAATTATAATGTGAAACGTCCAAATCCACTTGCAATTGCACGCACGAAACATGACCTAAACATACCTATAAGTACTTATTTGCCAAAAAAATTGTTTCAAATCTTCACTTGTGAATCACAGATGTTTTTTTAGTGAGAACATGACTACACTACTTCGCAATGGGCAATCACTTCTGATTCACTGAGTATTATAATATGTATGTATAGGTACCATTTTATGCAGCTTTCAATTGTTACAGAATAAATATAAAAGTTGACCTGCAGATATTACATGGTCCTCTATTCATAAAATCTATTACTTAGTGTGGACCTCATTGAGAGCGATTGCCTAGTACGTATTGGCCCGCACACCAATATTATACGAGGAAAGCCCAATATCGAGCATGGCGAGACTAGCCAACAGTCCGATTGTGCAATGGCTTTAGTATCCATAATATTTATTTTATATCAGATTTTAAGGCAAATAACAACCATATCAAAGGGTCGCAGACGAATTATTGCTCGTTTGATTTTTTAAATAAGTCTTGCGACGTATTGAGTTAAAGATAAATTAGAACACGCCTTGCCAGTACTTATAAATTGTCCGATGTTAAAGTAGGATTGTGTTTGTACCTACCTTACAAGTTGAAAGTAGTGTGATGTGCGTAGGTGTGCGAGGGTTGCTCGGCCTCAGCGCGTATCTTCAGCGCATACGTTGCACACGCGCACGCCAGCGCTACGGGCCGGCCGCCGCCCGCGCCTCTGCCTGAGCACCAGGCCACCCCTGCACCCTCCCCACAGTTGCAGCCCCGCAATGAAGCTTCCCTTCCAGGTCAGAACGAGACGATTCATACTACGACAGATATTGACTCTGTCTTAGTTACATACATAATTTGTTAAATAACAGAAAGCCACGTGGTGACTCTCTACTGTGACCAACACTTTTGCGCGCCAAATCCTATGAATGAAGCTTGTAGCGGCGCCGCCGCCGCTGAGTCACCGCTGCCGCTGCTACTGCGGCCCCCTGGGCCCCCGCGCCATTCATCTCGCGCTATAAAGTTGATTCAACTCATTTCTTGGAATACAAAGCGGCCGACGGCGCTACCTGACACATGTTGTCACAATTTTGTCAAAATTTTGTCAAAGTGACCGTGAGGGATGACAATAGGTGTCAATACAACTGTTACTGTAGTCGAAACCTACTGTCGTCAAAGTAGCACTGCTCGTTTCAGAAAGATCGTTGCCGAATTATCGAATAATAACATTATAACAAAAAACTACGTAGCTCCCGGGAACTTAACATTTTTTGTCGATGAAGAGTATCCCGTGAGTTATTCCAAACTATGTCCCATGTCTATGCCAAATTTCAGTGAGATATGTTACACCGTTGCGGAATTATCAAGTTAATATGTAAATAACAAACAAATACGTATCCCTCGGGAACCGTAACTATTTCCGGGATAAAAAGTATCCTTGTGTTTTTTCAGACTATGCTCTACATCTGTGTCAATTGTCTATAACATACGTTGAGCCGTTATAGCCGAAAATCCACGTAAAATTTACGCCAATTTTCATTGAGATCTGTTCAGCGGTTTAGGCTATAAACTCTAACAAACATCCATCCATCAATCTAAACATTGGCATTTATAAATTACTAGTGACCCGCTTCTGCTTCGCACGGGTACAAATCTGATAAATCTCGTAGGGTTTAGCCTGAGTTTGTTGCAATGTAAGCTGAAAAAATATATATAATTGCTTACGACATCACATTAGAAACCTCAAAAATAACAGTATTTCTCCACTATTTAATGGATGTTATTATACATATAAACCTTCCTTTTCAATCACTCTATCTATTTAAAAAAACATCATCAAAATCCGTAGCGAACTTTTAGAGATTTATAATAAGCATACATAGGGATATAGGGACAGAGAAAGCGACTTTGTTTTATACTATGTAGTGAAGATTAAAATGAACTCATTGTGTTGTGTTCACAACTGAATGCAACAAAACAATCTCTTAAATTATATGTTTGAATTATATTCACGTAATGAAACAATGATCACAAACTGAAGTGATAACATTTACCAAGTTTGTAGATTGGCATCTCTTTATAGAGACAATTACCAAAGAAGTGCGCTAGCTCGCGATTGGGCCGGGGATATTGTCCGGCAAATGCTTTCAATTCACAAAACGACCAAATTATACCGTCGACGTAGGGCGGCCAGAAAGTATCACATCTTCCTCGGGACATAATTGTTAAAATTTTGTAATATTAATTAGGATGATAACTGCGAATCTATAAATATTAGCTCCTGTAATAACTAATTTAGGATGATTTTACTTACTGCATTCGTGTAGGTAGGACACTAGTCGCTGGGTTTTCCTTAGTTTTTAACTAATTTCGTCGCTATCCAACGTTCAATAATATTCGCGCATCGTCTAATTGAACTAATTGAACAACAAAAAAAATTAGCTTAAAATTAGCTTGTTTTCAAATAGTATAATACACAACAGTCATTTTGTAATAAATGAGTCCAACATCAGCCATGGCCACCCTGCCGCAGCGGCCGCCACCCTGCCGCAGCGGCCGCCACCCCGCGTGCGGTCCGCATTGACTGTCTCCGGGGAGAGGGTGTTTGGACAGGGCCGAGTGACGTTGCACGATACTCGACATCTCGGAACAAGAGGGGTGGGCAGAGATTACGGACACCTCTTACACATCAATGCACTTACGCATGCTTGTACGACGAAAAAAATAATATTAAGAACATGGTAAACAACACCAAAAATTTTCAGAGTTTTCACTGTGTGACTAATGTCCGGCGCGGTGCGACAAAAACGCGGCGCCGGCGCCAGCCGCCGCAGCTCATCCGATGATCGCGGAATTTCGTTACTCACATGATTTGAGTCATCTCATAGTGATCGGAGCACGCCTGCCATCGCTGCACCAGCTGCTCCCAGAGCTGGCCGCTGACGCATTGTAACACCACATGCCTTTTATTCGTTTATAATTAATTTCAATAATTGGGCAATTTACTGACGCATCCAGTACATTCTTTCAATAATGATCGCAAAGTAAGTTCGTTGCGGAATAGGCATATAGGCGATGAGAGGTGTAGGTGTCCCAATGCTATTTGAACAAGACCTCGTTCAGCATGAGAGAAGGACAGATTGTTGGTAGGGGACCGCTGGCTGTTCGGCTTGTGTAAACACCAAAGGCTATATCAAATAGCTACTCGGAATAAGTTTAAATTATGTCGAATATACAAATAAACGTACCCTGCCCCGTGCGCTAACGACACGCAGTTTGGCGTCAAACGGTCTTATCGGAGCGAGTTGATTTTTTTAATTTTGTGGTTATATTTGCGTAGATTTATTAATTAAGTAGAATTTTCATGTAATCCGAGCGTCGCGGCTAGCTGCCAGTAAGTGTCGCTCATATACATAGATATAAAAATTCATGGAATCGATAAATGCTAGTAAATTTACATAATTAATTATTTTTTTACACCATTTTTTGGGTCTTGTGATTGTGTCTGTAAATCATCAGAACCGCGGGGCGAATGCTCGCCGAGCGCTCGACGGGTGCTCGATGGCCGTCAGGGGTACAGACCGGGCCACACGAACTAGGTTACACATAGAGTATTTAATAATCCGCATAAAGAAATGGTCCCGTGCATGCCATGGATATGCGGGGCAGACATCACATTGGTAAGTTGTACGGCCACGGCGCTGCAGTCGCAGCTCAGTTGCGTACACAATTTAGTTATCTCACTAAGGAGTACGCGATCCCGGGCCGGAAGGCCGGCGCGGGGCAGATATCAGTGACAGATAATACAACATCTATCTACATTATAATGAATGACATGATAACATATTACATATGAATTCATTCGATATTAGATAAAATATTATCTTGCGCGATTAAATTTGATTAGATACAGATCAACGGATCACTACACAATCAAAAACATCGAAATCTAAAATCATTCCCAAAAACTATAAAGTTAAAAATAATGTCGTCCAAAGAGGCGTGCCTGACTTAGTTGCGGTTCCGAGATTATAAAAAGATAACTGCACTTCTATGGCAAAGAAAAGTCGCCAGGATTACAGGCCGACTGTGGTGCTTGCGTCACTGGCATGCTACAGTCTCCCCTGCCCTGTTTTGCGCAAACGCACAGCAATGACGCAGGATAACCATTCCCAGAAGAGTTTCTTTCAATGTCCCAAAAAATCCCTGCAACGAAAACTATGTATCATGAGAATGTTACATTTTGTTTCATTTGGGATTTGGCAACCAAATTACAATGAGACAAAAATAATAATTGTGTGTATGGATTAAAACACGTCAAACATTTATTACGTAGGTACTAGCTTTTACCCGCGACTTCGTCCACGTGGAACTTCACGTGTCTTTGCTCTTTTGGATTAGAATCATCTAATACGATTTTTCTTAAACGTTTCCATACAGACTTTCATCCCCTATCCCTGTTGTTGTTTGACACACTTGAGGATAAAATTTTAACGAACTTTGAACTGCGTATATGTTTATGACGATAAGCAACCAAAAAAGTTCTCAGCTGTTATCTTTAAAAATAACAATACATCCATGCTACATTCGAACCCCCCTTGTAACCCGAAATCAGTTCAGTAGTTTCGATGTGAAAGCAAGACAGACAGACAGACAGACAGAGTTACAGGAAGGACTAGCTGTCGCCCGCGACTTCGTCCGCTTTATTTATAAGAAGTTAATTAGCAGCCTATGTTTTTTTCAGACTACATATGTGATACATTTTATTATGGTAGAAGTTGAACCATTGCAGAATTATGGTTTAAACATTAAAAAACAAAATGAATGTATCCCACGGGAACCGTTACTATTTCCGGGATCAAAAGTAGCCTATGTCTTCTTCCAGACTATCCCCTACATCTATGCCAAATGTCATCGAAATTTACCAGTTTAGGCTACAAACTCTAACAAACATCCATGCACCCATCGAAACTTTCGCATTTATAATATTACTAGCTTTTGCCCGCGAATTCGTCCGCGTGGAACTTCATGTGTGTTTGTATGTATTCGTGTGTATTTCTAAAATATTGACATGAAACGAAATAAATATTTCCATGTAGACTTTTATTATTTCAACCAACAAAAAGTAGCCTATATTCTGTCTCAGGCTTTCGGCTATCTACGTATCAAATATCATTGTAATCAGTTCAGTATTTTTGATGTGAAAGCAAGACAGACAGACAGACAGACAGAGTTACTTTCGCATTTATAACATTAGTAAGGATTAACTTTAGTGTTCCACATCCTGCAATAACTCCGTAAATCATCTAATACGATAATTCTAAAACGTTTCCATACAGACTTTTATCCCATATTTCTACTGTTTGACACCCTTGAGGAAAAAAAATTAACGGACTTTGAATGGCTTATATATTTATGACGATATAGCAACCAAAAAAGTTTGAAGCAGTTATCTCTAAAACTAACAATACTTCCATACTATAATACATTCGAAACCCCCGTTTCAACCCCTTAGAACCCTTTTTTAGCAACAAAAAGTGACTTATGTCCTTTCTCAGGCTTTAGGCTATCTATGTACCAAATTTCATTGAAATCGGTTCAGTTGTTTTGATGTGAGAGCAAGACAGACAGACGGATAGACAGACATACAGACAGACAGAGCTACTTTCGCATTTATAATATTATTGTAAAGGTTAAGGATTATTATCATCTCTATCTCGGTATCCGTCCCCAGTGAGGGGCTCGGGGCCCACACACAAGTCAAGAGCTTAACCCCTGAGCCACCGACGTTCTATTATTTATTAGTTATTACCCTATATAAAAATAAATTAGGAAAGGTGAGCACGGCGGCCGCGTTTATGTGTAAGGTTAGGTTAGATCCGGGCCAAGCCAGCGAGGGAGATTGTGACTAACAATATCTTGCAACATCTTAACCGATCGCCGGACGGAAGTGAGTCACTACAACTGCTCTACACTAGGAAGCGTGACTCACAGTTCCGCATCGATGGGGCCTTAAAGTTATCATTGTTTCAGCTCGCGAATCTATTCAGGCGTCTGCTGCGAGATGCGTCGCGCGGCGTGACTCAGACGCACTGCCCAGTGGCACAATTAAAATATACCTTATAATTACCCTCGCAGTGTGGTGGTCACTCATCAAATACTAGTTGTGGCCTATTCGTCAAAATTCGACCAAAGGATTTTTTGTAGCTTGCAGGTGGGTAATTTTTAATTAAACAAAAAAATGGGACCCTTAACTTGGGAATGGAAATGGAAACTTAAAAACTACCGGGTAGATTTTCAGTTTTCCTTAAAAATACGCGACGAAAACAGAGCACAATTTTTCTTATTTGCGTTACGCCGCCGAAACTATACATCCTACATAAAAATGATGTATGAAAGAATTGTAGCTCTTTAAATAAGGTATAAAAAAGTCCGCGATGGCATATATCTATAATATCTTTTAAGGTTGTGGCGCACTAACCATTTTTTCAATTTAAAACGCTAGCGCCACTTACGACGCTATTATTCATGTTCGGTATGAATCCTTATCCAAAGAAATATGCCGATAAATAGGAGAATTTAACGTAGATTATAATTGCACTTTCAACTTTGTCATTCTAACCAATAGTTTAGAAGATATCTAAAGATTAAAACTTACGCGCAACCGAAAATTGCAAGAATCTTAACAAAGAAAAGGACAACTTTACTACATTGGCTTACGTAAGCTAAACTATAGTATGTACATTAAAATGATGTATGAAAGAATTTTAGCTGTTTAAATTGCCTAAATAACGGTCCTAGATAGCATATATTTATCTATCATGGTTTCCTTAGAATAACGTCTTCTTTCTTAAGAAATATCAATTAAAATTTCTTCGACTGGTAGTGTCGTAATTTATGATGCTATTATTCGTATTTAGTATGAATCCTTACCCATATAAATATATTCATTATCAGGATAGTTTAATGTAAAGTATAATTGCCATTTGAACTACGTCAATCGGACTATTAGTTTAGAAGATATCAAAAGATTACTACGAAAAGAAGAATACCTACGGTCGTAGAAAATTGTTACAGAGGCACTTGGGCAGACATAATAAAATGCCCGCAATGACGTATTTGTTTATAACTTTTTTAAAGTTTCTAATTCGTTTTAAGATTTTTCTTTGCTTGAAAGCTGATGGTTATATTGGTTTTTGGGTTATGTTTAAGTAATCATCAGAATAAAATAGATGCCAGAAATCATTATAAACAGATAAAATGAGTACGTAATTACCAAAAAAAAATTATCGCTTTATATCTTCAAAACCTATGCAAATACTAGTATTCATATCAAAAGTGTCTGGCGACCAAGTACGTTTTTACTTATAAAATATAAGTCATTAATCCTTACTAGTTCTTACTAAT
Source organism: Papilio bianor (assembly GCA_011763625.2). Classification (NCBI taxonomy): domain Eukaryota; kingdom Metazoa; phylum Arthropoda; class Insecta; order Lepidoptera; family Papilionidae; genus Papilio; species Papilio bianor. Next base: position 136,845 of record JAAOEG020000030.1, on the reverse strand, counting down.
ATTATTATTATATATTATTATCTGTCTGTCTTGCTCTCACATCAAAACTACTGAACCGATTTCAATGAAATTTGGTACGTAGATAGCCTAAAGCCTGAGAAAGGACATAAGTCACTTTTTGTTGCGAAAAAAGGGTTCTAAGGGGTTGAAAGGGGGGTTTCGAATGTAGTATGGAAGTATTGTTAGTTTTAGAGATAACCGCTTCAAACTTTTTTGGTTGCTATATCGTCATAAATATATAAGCCATTCAAAGTCCCTTAGCATTACACCCGTAGCAATGAATTTCCAATGTATTTGTACCGTTCACACCGTTATCACTATTGACACTTTCGTTTTTGGTCTTAAGTTTTTTTCTGCTCTCTTTAGTGTCATTTAATTTTTCCCTCCTTTTGTAGTAAGCACAAAACCATATCGTTACCTTGCTGACGGTGGGTTGGGGTGGGAATTGATACTTTTTCATGCATTAATGACTTACATACGACGTCACTTATCAAACAATTAATCTGTAACTGATATATGTTTTTTTAAATAATGTTGTTTCTGTTGGCACAGAGATAGAAACTGACGTATACTATCTGTCAGATTTAAAGCGTGTGATTCCTGCGATGTTTTATAATGAAAAAGGTTCGGTTGAAACATCTGTACTAACAGATTTTAAACGCGCTATTCTTGCGTTGTTTCTTAACGAAAAATAATTTATTGATATCATTTTCCCCGCTTTATTAGGAGACAGTGTCTTTTGTAGCAGCCTCAGAGAACCCGAGACTCTGGTGACCAAGTCAAACGAAGAAAATATTATGTCGACTAGGCTGACCATGACAAATGAAGTTACCGGACCAAACGGGGTAACACCGTTAATGGTTAATGTGATGACCTCCGACGTGGAAGTTTCTATTATTCCTTACCCTACCGAATTAGGGCAGCATTTGGAGGTTCGAATGTAGCTTGGAAGTATTATTATTTTTAGAGATACAGCTGAAAACTTTTTTTGTCACTATATCGATATAAATGTATACGTCATTCAAAGTTCGTTAAAATTTTATTATTAGAGATAGCACCTCAAAACTTTTTGGGTGCAATCCTTATCCTTACTAATATTATAAATGCGAAAGTAACTCTGTCTGTCGTGTCTGTCTATCTTACCATCAGACCAAAACTACTAACCTGATATCAATGAAATTTGGTACATAGATAGCCCAAAGCCTGAGAAAGGACATAGGCTACTTTTTATTGCGAAAATATGGTTGTAATGGGTTGATAGGGGGTTCGAATGTTGCATAGAAGTATTGTTATTCTTAGAGATAACACCTGAACACTTTTTTGGATATTATAACGATATAAAATATATACGCCAGTCATAGTTCGATAAATTTGATCCATAAGGGTGTCAGCAATAGAGATATAGGATGAAAGTCTGTATAGAAGCGTTTAATGTTAATGTTTTAGAATTATCGTATTAGATGATTTACGGAGCTATGGTAGAATTTGAAACTGAGGTTAATACATAATAATCGCTGTACAGACACTCGAGGTGCGGAAGGGGAGGGGGAGATATACCTGAGGTTACTACTCCAAACGGACAAATGCGTCAAGGCAGACCCTTATGCGATTTAAATATCGTAACTAATCTTTAATAGTCCTTACTAATATTATAAATGCGAAAGTAACTCTGTCTGTCTGCATTAACTCCTAAACTATTTAACCGATTTTAATTTGAATTAGTACATACATAGATAGTATCAAGCCTCAGGAAGGACATATGCTACTTTAACTGCTTAACACGATAAAAGGGTTGTTAGGGAGGGGTTGAAAGGGGGGTTGGATTGTAGTATGGAAGTTTTGTTATTTTAGAGATAACAGCTGAAAAGGTTTTTGGTTGTAATATCGGTACAAAATAAATCGGCTTTTCAAAATTCGTTAAAATTGTATTATCAAGGTTGTAGAAATACAGTAGTGATTGGGGATGATAGGCTGTATAGAAATATTTTAGGACAATGTTTTAGAAATATCATATTAGATGATTCTAATCGGAACGAGAAAAGACACGTGAAGCTCCACGCGGACGAAGTCGCGGGTAAAAGCTAGTATTAACTAAATCTAATATTACAGACTATTTTTTAAATAATATATTATATAAAACGGCTAAACACTCACGTATTTGTCCGGTGTAGGCACTGACTAGTTTGAGGCCTTCATCTGGGTGAGTGAGAATTGGATTCAACGGGAACAATCTGATTCCCAACACCGGACAAATACGTGAGTGTTTAGCCGTTTTATATATGTATATAAAACAGTGAGATATAATTATTATATTATCTAATATATGTATATTAGATAATATAATAATTATATCTCACTGTTTTCTTACTTAAATTACGATATTTAAACTAACAACTAAAAATCCCTTAAAAGGCTAGAAATACAAAAAGGTTAAAATAATAATCCTCAGATGCAACGACACTCTAAAATGTAATTGATCCCTAGACATTTTGATGTTAAAATTTACAATTTTAAAATTTTAAACTACAAAAGCAAATCCTCGTTTATTTCTAGTAATCTCTAAAACGGCCCCATCATCATTATCAAACGTGGTACCCATCGAGGAGACAGCTTTGTCATAGCCAAATTTTCGTGCTAGATTAGAGTACATAAAGTACTCGCTCAGTGGAGATGCCAATGGTCTCATCTATTCTAGGCACCTTCACTAGGCAGTCGTCGAGTATGATATTATAGACTTTTTGTTACTATTGATAACACCTCATGTTAATTGTAGATTTGGTCAAAAAATGGTATGTTCTAGCCTAGTAAGTGCCTATTCTCTCTATTCACTTATTCAACAACATCCTCAGTAGTGACTTCGGTCGGACTTGTCAGTTTCCATTTGAAAGATTGTGTCTGCAAGCGTTAATGCCATTTTCCAAAAAAGAGATTTACAAACAATTTTTAAAAGGACTTATAAAACAGCTCTCGTAACTCTGGCACTATAACATTAATCAAACTCCTTATTTGTTCATTTATCTGACGTTCTTACGGTGAAGGAAAACATCGTGATGAAACTTGCAGATGTCGAAGACGAAATTCAAAGATATTCTTAAAGTTAATCTACACTGAGCCAACGTGGTTAAAAAAGGCATAGTCACCCCTTTAGGGTAGGTTCTGTGCCCAAGTGACAGTTGTCTTAAAATCGTGTGTAGCTTAAGAAGCGGAAACCTTGTTTCAATATGAATATCATCTATTAGAGACTTTCGAGATATTTCAATAATTTCGAAATAATTAATGAACTTTCGCGGCCTCCAGCGCCTAAATTAAATAAAGTAACAGTTAAGTTGGATCAAATCGTCTTATTTTCAACCAAGGAATGTGTGGTACATCCGGATTATTAGATCAATGTAGCTTATTTACATTCCAAGTTCTTATTAAGTAAATTGCTTTACCTTGACTTTTCGTTGCAATTAATAACAAAAAATACGCAATAGCTATTTCGAGGAAATGTTTATTTGACTTAAAGAGGTAGACATGTCGGCAACTTTTTCTGCAAAACCGCAAAATAACTTCTGAGTTTCCTGTTACTCAAGTTATAAATTACAATGCTGTAACGTCGGCGTCATCGACGTAAATCGTGGTCGAACGCGATTGGCCGCCACGCGCCACTCCCACACCCGGGGCGGCCGCGTCACACCACCGGCTTAAGCCCAACATGTTCTCTACACCACTTTATCTGCTGCAGCTAACTTAACATCGGGATCCCAGTCATATATCCAGAAAAGCCCTGGAGTGGATCCCGCTAAGGGACAAGAAAATATGGCCGTCCAGAACAAATGTGGTGGCGCTCAGTATCATCAGAAATATAGACAATTGTGATGACATGGCCTGATACCAAACGCAAAGCCCAGAATAGAGTGAGCTTGCGGCGCACTGTGGACGCCCTCTGCCCCACTACGGGGACATAGGAGATTCACTGCCCTTAGTGCTGGAGCCTGTGGCGGACGGCGGCGGCAAGAAACCGGCTGCCTCACTCGATGACTAATATCTCCTAACTATTTCGGAAGCAACAGTCGTGAGACAGTCGACCGTGGTCAGACGCATGTATGGTACTAATAAATTGAACGTGGGATAGTTGACTACCACGCCACACCTACGATTGCCGCCTCAGCGCACAATTAAAAAAGATGAGAGCCTATAATATGCCCTCGCATATCAGCTACATTCCAGTGAAATTCCCGTCAATCGGTCTAGCCATTTCGGAAATTACCCAGAACTGAAGCAGCTTGCGGACCGACACAGTCGTATAAGCAGACGGAAACTTAAAAAAATGGTTTATCGTTTTTTTTTTGTATGTTATATGCAGACACTCCAATTTTAATAACTGTACAGATTTCATACATAATTGATGTCACTTCATAACAAAGTGACAGCAGAGATCAACGTTTAAAATCCTCAATTGTTTCCGACCGCCCCGGGGTTGAAGATGCGGCAGACATAAAGAAATGCCCCCGTGACCTCCCCCTGCGACCCTTCGACCCCGCCACCTCTCGCAATATATTGCTCACTCGACCCCTATCATTGGAACTAACTCGCGATCTTATTCATAATTTTTTATATAGATTACTACTTCTACAATATGTTGGCCGTTGATAGTCGACTATTTCCATGAGCAAGTCAGATAATAATGTGCCAGGTTTAACTGGGCAGCTAAGCGTACAGAAATTAGGTAGCCAATCAAAAAAAATTGTAGCATAGAAATGTAGTGAAATGCAAAGAACGATAAGTATTTCATGGTTAACCTCTTGAGTCCCCATTTAATTGAAGTTTTTTAACACATTGAACGTATTTAATTTTACTGTGATGCTATTGACGTCAGTCAGGTAGTCAGGGACATCTGTAACTTTGGTTACTCATATCGATGACTGATATGAGATGAGTTTTACTCGTCAAATGTACCCAAAGGGTTAAAGCCACTTAAGTTATATACCAACTCATAATCAAGCTAATCTGACGGCCAAACTATTTTATGATTTAAAATTCTGATTCTTTACTTTTGTTTTAAATGGAATTTCGTAATATCATGTATATTTCTTGCTCCACTAATCAACTGGTACAAATTCTATTAAATTATTTAGTAGAAATCTGGGCATTAAAAACAGCTTGCGAAAGTAATTTAACTAATTTCAAGATATTTTTGAGTATAGGAAGACCTCGTGCGTTTTGTTGTTTATTAGAACGACTTTCAGTGGTAGGGTGGCCGCAGCGGGGGTGCGGGGCTGCATTAGCAAGTCAATGCGATCCCCGCAACGATCCCTGGCTTACCGGCGAAAAGCTCACAAAATGCAATTAAACCTCACTCAGGCCTGTTCATGAGTAATGGCTACGCGACACGTGCGCACAGATCTGCCATGTGCACTCGGCCTTGGCTCCCGGTCTTGGTACCATTCTCACTATTGGGAGACGAATGAAAAGCAAAAGAGATATTGACTGTTGATAGAATTGTACGGTTTAGGTTGGTACAAGTTTGTTACGGTTACGGGATACGGTTCCAAATTTCACGATATCCGTTGAGCAGTTTTGGAGATAACTTCAAACAAACATCCATCTATAGATGGACATTATTCATTATAAAAGTTTCAATAGATTGAAACTTTTATAATGTGAAGTAAAAAAAAAGATTTACTAATAGTAGGCTTGAAAAAATATTTTAAGGAATTTACCAATAAACAAGTTTAATGGTAAGTGCGGAGCATCGGGCTATGGTGCGGGTGTGCTCGACACTGTCGGACAGCGCAGCGAGCACGTGTTCCCACCGGCCTGGGAACAGTCGCGCTTTCACATTCCGCGCTGAGTCACGCGGAATGCGGTCCTAGAAGCACATTTTTTTTATTTCGCTGTGTGTAACAAATTGCAATCAATGTAGTATAACTAAGGATTCATTCATGCTCCTCGCGGATGCCATCTATAACTTGTAAAGACATTGAGGGCGTCGCAAGTTGTAGCTAACAGGCAGATTCATTAGTCTGTAAACGCGTCACGTAATTAGACCATCGGCAAATCCTCTAAACATGTGTATAAGCTATTATGTTACGAGCTTTTTTAAAGTATTTTGGAGCAAGGCCGAGTTAGATTTGTGGTACGAATTTTAAATCCGCGTTGTCGTTTGTTGAACCAAGTAAAATTTAATTGTAAAAAAACGGACAAATGTACCTAATTTATTTTTATACCAACGACTGTTGCAAACGTTTTGATCCGAGATATTTTTATTCGTGCACTGGCCAGCATTGATGAGAAGTAGTTGAACCGCACGCACAGGCAGGGCGGGGCCTGTGCTGGCCGCCGCCTCCCGCCCTTGCCCCCCCGAACCCCGGCTCGTCCCGCTACACAACCCACTTAAAGCCAAGCGAGAAACTTAAATACGAGATAGCAAAAGATAGTATCACGACCATATCACATTCGTACGTTTTTTGACTTTTGATAAACCTTGACTATCTAAAAACATTGTAATCCTCTTTCCCTGCCCACACTTTTCTTATAAGGAAGGAATGGGGAGGGAAGGTGGATTTCATGGAGGAGAGGACGCATAGGAATAGGGGATATACTCTTTTCGCGTCCTTTTCTCCGTAAAATAAAGGTAGGCAACGCATCTGTAATAGCGGATGTCTGCGGGCAGCTGTCGCTTCGCTATTTTAGCCGCTTGCCACCTTGTAATATAAAAAAAACATTTAAGTTGCTCCTTCCTTGCGTGGAATCAGAGAATAAATAAGATCGTCAAATAAAGACTTATCAGTGAAATAAATGCACCCTGCGCCCTGCGCCCTGCTTGTGGTGTGGGGGAGGGGTGCGCGGCGGGGCGCCATACATTATGCAACGCTTACCAAACACAAATGTAATCTTATCGTATAATTTTTGCAATTGATTAGTTCGTGCACGGTGGCAACACAAGGTGACTGTGGCTATTTGGGTACCTGTCATGTCACAAACAGACTAATTAATGTTATATTATAAACGTAGAATTACTTCCACTTCACGCCTGTTTTCTGTGTGGTCATGGTATTACAGTGGGCGAGCCGGCCCATTCGTGCGATGTTAAAGCCGGCTCTACCACTGTTAAAAATGTTTCTTTATAAATACGTGCTTATATGTACTTTATAATAATATCCTTACTTAATATTATAAATGCGAAAGTAACTCTGTCCGTCTGTCTGTCTGTCTGTTTTGCCTTCAGATCAAAACTACTGAACCGATTTCAATGAAATTTGGTATGTAGATAACCTATAGCCTGAAAAAGGACATAGACTACTTTTTATTGCGAAAAAAGGGGGTAGGGGGTTGATAAGGGGGTGCGAATGTAGCATGGAACTAATGTTGTTTTTAGAGATAACATCTAAAACTTTTTTGGTTGCTATATCGATGTAAAATATATACGCCAATCAAGGCTCGATAAATTTGATCCCTGGGTGTCA
>JAAOEG020000030.1:84331-103042 GCA_011763625.2 Papilio bianor | reverse complement strand
ATCACGACAATCTTGACAACAGGTTACGAGCGATTGCCTTTGGCAACTACGGGAAATTGCGACGACGCCTCTCATCGAGCCTGTATCACATATTATTGCGGAAGGTTTCAAAAATATACATCGATTCTTGTACATACGTGTGTCAGAAAATTATGTCCTTCATGTTTTATACCATTATACAAATGGGTTAAATGATAGTCATCGCATTTTTAGTTAAATGTGGACATGAAATAAAACACTTACAATCGGTTCGATAGTTGTTTTAATTTAAAATTTCAAAAAGCAAATACAATAATCTCCGCATGACTCATCTCATAAAGCTTTACACGTAAGGTATCTTTAATAGTACATAATAAATATAACAAACAGGGGAAGTAGTGCAGCGGCCGCTCTGCCCGCTCTGCCCGCTCTGCCCACTCTGCCCGCTCTGCCCGCTCTGCCGCCTACTTGTCCTTGTCGGCGTCCGCCTTCCTGCCGAGCGGCACGGCCGCGCGCACTCTGCACACACAAACGTTACAACCTTTACATGCACACAAAATGGTGGCTTAGGGTCCCTTCAAGTATTACTTTAACACTATAAAGGGGTGGGGGGTGTCTGCTATTCTTATTTTTGATGACGGTTAGTTGGTCATTACGTCATCACAAGTCTTTTCACATAATGGCAACCATCGTATTGTCTGTCTGTACTTGATAACAAATCGCTTTAGCCATTCCCGGTTGGGCGAGGTTATTCTCTGTCCGAGGAGCGTTAAATTTATAATTACGTACCTACTATGTATGTACTAAGTAGTTTCCATGTTATTCTAAGTCTAGTTATTATTTATAGAATTACAACCAATGCTCACAAACAATAATAAAACAGAATACATTAAATGCTTATATGTAATCATGTTTCTGTAAGCATGGGAGGGGATAAGAGCTTTGTTTACTTTTCATAACGAGGGGGAGGGGGTCAAAAATTGTATTAAATCTGCTTACATAATACTTGAACGGCCCCTTAGTAAAAAGGGTGTTGTGTTTGACGAAGCACAGACTGTCCGCCGAACGACATGACGGCACTGCCCGAGTAAGTTGAGTGCATACGGGGAGGGGGAGGGGGGCACATTAGAAGGGACTCACTTGGCAGAGATCTCGTTGATCTTGGCGCGCGCCAGCTCGAGGTTGGCGTCCACCTGCGCCTTGTTCATCTCGTACGCCTTGGGCAGCGTGAACAGCGCTATCCACCCTGCAACAGCACACGACCACCTTCATCACCGTCACCACCTCCGACCTACACTCGCACTGTCTGCTGACTAGCCTCGCTTATCGAGTCGAGAGTCGGACGAGCACTGACCGAGAATGATGAGCGTGATGCCGTTGAAGCAGGCGCCGACGTAGGTGAGGCACCACAGCAGCACGCCGAACTTGAGCGAGTCCACCAGGTCCTCCACCAGGAACAGCCTGCAATGCGACATGCAAACTATTACAGCGCACTATCCAACTGGAGCGTGGTCTTCGAGTGTCAAGCACTTGACTTGTAGCCTGCAGGTCCTGGGTTCGAATCCTGTCATGTACTGATATGTTTACCATTTTCCTATGTAATATGTACATTTATACAACGTTGTTACGATGAAGGAAAACATCGTGTAGCAACCTGCACATATCGGAGAACCGATTCGAAAATACGTATGAAGTGTGCCCGCACCGTGTCAGAGTGCTTGACCAAGACCTAGCGTCCCCTAACTGGGGTAGCCTCCAAACCTCTTAGTGGAGACATATAGTAAGCTGATGATGATAACGATACAACAGGAAACATGTAATCCTAGACTGGAATGCCCTGTGTATGTATGTTTATTCAAATACTGGACTGAAATAAATGTCATATGGGTGTAAGTATAACGCTAGCGGCAATTGTGAAGGTGGAGTAATTGTCGTAACAGTAGAGTAATCCACTCCACCAAAGCCAGACTGTAGTGCACTACGACTCGACACATGCGCTTAATTGGATCCAGAGATTGATGGCACGCTAATACGTTAAATTATAACGTAAAAGCCCCTGCATGTATGTGCGAGATGTTTGTGCGGGGTGTGCGTGCGGGGTGTGCGCGGGGTGTGCGCGGGGTGTGCGCGGGCGGGCGTACCTGCGCAGTTCGTGCGCAGCAGCGTTAAGGTGCGCGGTGCCCGCGGCGGCCAGCGCCTGCGCGCGCTCTGCCGGCACGCTGATGTCCTTCTCCAGCAGCCACCTGCAAACGATGAACCGACACTGTTCATTACAACTCATCCCGGAGGAATTCATTTATATTAACAATTAGATTTGTTGGCCAACATATGATTCAAAATCAAAACTACATTTGTACTAAAATTTCGTAGGAAATAAATAAATTTGATCCAAGTCCAAGACTCGTTCAAGTTTATGGTGTACGTAGCGTCGAAGGCTTCACTAGCAATGTTCGAGGGGCGGGAGGGGTATATGGTAACGCGGTGACGGTTCGACGACCCGCGGGGCAAAGCACGGAGGCGGCGGCGACATCCTACACCTCGCACATTCTAATGCCCCCAGTGCGAGCCTCGGTAACTGGTGTCATCAAAATAACGTACAGTGCTACTTATATTCTTTGACTAATTTTGCATGTTCCTATCAGAGGTACAGATAGCAAGCAAATAGTTTAGTGCTACTATAACATTGATACTACAGACACAAAGTCGGGGTGCGCTCCTAGTCAACATACTATAATACAAAACAACTATAATACAAAATTTGTACTTATATATATCTTAGTAATACTATAAATGAGGAAGCTTAGTTGTATGGATGAATGTTTGTTTGAAGGTATTATCCAAAAGGGTTCAACGGATCTCGTGAAACTTGGCTTAGATGTAGAACTTAGCTAAAAGAATATGTTCATTAAGCTGTTTTTATTAATTTAACGTGGACGGAGTCCCGAGCAAAAGCTAGTATTAAAGAAATACATAATTGGCGGAACACTCTTGAATATAGTACGACAAAGGTAACCGGAACTTACTTGAAGGGATGACCATCGTTGGTCTTCTGCACGGCCTGCAGCACGTTGCGGTAGATGCGCAGGGCGAGGGCGGCGGCTAGCGCCATCAGAGCGGCGTACGCCAGCACCGACACCACGGAGCAGCTGGCCAGCGCCACCAGCAGCGCCAGCCCGCCGCCTAGCGCGGCGCCCGACCGCGCCGCGCACCGCCAGTAGATCAGCGCCTCCACTGCGGAAACGTAACCCACTGATCAACTCTTGCGCTCAAACACCTTCTGCACCATTTCTACACCACAATACACAATTTAACATCTCTTCACATTATCGACTAGACCACTTAGAAGTTCTGATGCAGCTGCTGTTTGTTGACTGGCTGCGATCGAACAGAATTGATACACGGCAGGCAAAACAAAAATGGGCCCGCAGTACAGAAGCCGTGCAGGGCTCGGAGTGGCGCCTAGGCGGTCGAGGCGGCCGGCACGTACAGCACATGTGATGGACTAACTTCATTCACTTTTAATCGTTGGCAAGTTGTGGGACTTCCCAACCCCTCGCACCCCGCACTGCCAGCCTATAAAATGATCGCCGCAGCTTTCGCAATAAGTCATTTTCTTGTCACACAAAACCAAAAAATATATACCCGACAACGCGACGTAATTTTGCGCCGTGTTTGCATTTTTTAAATGAGCTCGAATTGCAATACTTTATGAAAGAAGTCGATCTTACAGCGTCTTTCGATGACGTCATCTATTATAACACTGAACACACATGTGGGGCGCGCAGTTCGATTCCGACACATGTTCCGTTAACTTTAACCTGTTTTAATATTAGTTAAGGTGTGACAGGCGCGAAGCGGCCGCTCATACCAACTTAACTATTTTCCGATTTTTAGATTATGTGAATCAATTTTTATATTAGACCTTACTACACATACAAACAAAAGAAACGGGCGACGAGTCTTTGGGTGTTATACTGACAGACAGATACAGTTTTTACAGAGATTCTGGACAAAAGCTCATGAGATGAGGCAACCATGTGAGTTACACGGCTCGGCGCTCCTATCCTCACGGCACTGAACGTGCGCCAGCTGGCCGGCACTGCCTACACAGGGCCACGGCAACGGGCGTCAACCACCGCGCTGTACACTCTCACTAGATAACACGTCAACAACTGTCAATCACTTACGTCGCGCTTAAGCTACAATTTTGCTGAAGTAAGTTTTCTGGAAAAATACGAACCAAATAACTACGTTGACCGTATCTGTGAACAGTAAAAAGATACGTTTAAGTGAAACTTGCTCGTATACCTGGTCCGCGAGGGGGCAAGTCGGTGTACTGCGCAGCGTGGCGCGGTGACTGCCTGGGACGCGCCATGGCAGCGGAGTGAGCGGCAGAGCGCCGCCGCCGCTCCCCGCCCCGGCCCGCAGGCCGCGCGCGCGGTGGCCACGCGGCCGGCTTTCGCTCGGACTGGCCGCGTGCCGCTCTACGTGGAACCCAGCGTCGTGTCAACAAGCTAACGTCAGCGTAGGGCTGCCTACGTTCAATAAAACTAGGTCCAACTACTAGCGACGAAAATAATAAAAGACACCCAGGGACATTACAAACCTTGCCTCCTTAGCGGACAAATAAAAAACACGACGTCCAGCCTCGATCTAAGAGGGAAAAAACAAAGATGAAATTTATTGCCTTCTTAAACACCGCGAGCTGTGATCCGAAGATATCGTTGTCAAACATGTAGCCCGGACAAGCAACGTTCAACCCTACGTCAGCGGTGATCAAGGTCATCGCAATTCACAACTGTCCAAGTTGACATGTAGCTAGGTCACGTTATCAGTTAGTAGACATAGTAGCCACACGTTTATCCTACCAATAACAACATATTGTGACAACGATACATCAAATGTGATAGCAACCAGACTTCTCAGCAAATCATCGTAAAAGTTATTGTCACTAATGTTATACCTCAATAAACGATCTCTTCAAAAGATTAATACACATATACTTCGCCTATAATTAGATGTTGGAATGATTATTATATGGAATGGTAGTGTAAAATAAACCAATTCGCATACACCCCAAGTCTCCATCGATCCCGAATATAATAAAAATATACAAGGTCATAACAATGGTATTTTCGCATTTTTCACCCACTTTGGCAAATTTAGATAAACTGTCTATAATGAACGGCTAATATTTTATACTTATTATCTTATTCATAACGAAGACAAATCCAAAAACATAAAAATCGGTCCATATGTTCTCGAGCTACATATGTACTATAGATATAAGAACAAATTAATATTCCGCAAACATTATAATTATTTTCCTGTCGTCAAATGCTAAAGAATCGTCGATAATCGAACAAACATTAATATTTTTTCAGTTTGAAACTGGATTTTGTAAAAGAAAGTACGAGTTCGGGGTGTTGTGAGGCGAGCGCCGGCACGCAAGCGCCTGCCTAGAACCGACGCTCACTACTCACTCACACGCGTCTACCAAAATAGTTTAGCAGGAGTTATTTTCGTGAGCTGTAGGCTGCGCCGACGGCGACATTGTCATTTTTTTCTTAATGATATTTTCCTCTTTGCCTTGAAGATGATGCAGTCGCAGTAATATTTATGAATGCGTGCGACGTGATTATGGTTTTGTGCAGAGGAGCAGAGAGCGCGGTCTTTATTTATCGAATGTAGCCGAGACACAAATTATGGGCACCGCGAAAGCACGCAAAGCGGCTGCGCCGCACGCCACACCCCAGCCGCTACCCTCGTCTCTCCAACAACCCCCCACCTGCTGTTGACCGACACTATTGAAATAAGTCAAAGAATTTATGAACGTTGAGAGATTTTTATAGGCTTTCTGTATCTATAAGGTAAAGGCGGGGAAAACCTGAAATAACGCCAAAATGTACTGTCGCAACCTAGACGGCGGAAGTAGGCCGCTCGTTTCGGAACATTGAGGTCATTAGGTATGAGGTCGAGTTGTAATACATACGTGCTCTCCGCCATCCCTCTCCTTTGCCATTTACATTTAAACTTTTCATTATATCACATTTAATCAATCCAAATCTGCGCACTAAATCAACTTTTTCGTTTCCCAAGATTTTGTTATATCAATTTTTCGGGTCAACATCACGAACATATGTATTAGTTATTTATGTTAAGTAAATTGAAATTGATAAAAAATTTATAGAAAAGAGCGCAGAGGCTGGGCCGCGTTGCGACCTACCCCACTGCGCCCCTATCCGCACCGCACGTCTCCTCCAGACGTCGGCGGCTTCGTCACCGACCGACCCATCGTCTACAACTTGCAACGACTACACCGCTAATTAATTAATTATTAATGATGCCAGCAATGATTTATCAAGATTTACAATTTTATGCAAATAATCGAAATTCTTAAAATGATCCGATTCTTTTTAGTTATTAAAAATAACTTAGTTGCTATAAACCGCAGGTTAAGGAGACAAAAGAACGGTATATTGTTATACTGCTCCAGTATTAAAATATACAAAATAGTAGTTAGCCATAGCTTCTTCCTTTAATATGAAAGAATTTTCAGAATCGGTGCCGCAATATTGTGCAGCAGAGTGGATGTCTGACCGACTCATTATTCAGGCGACATTCCGAGATTCGCGTCGAGACTGCGGACTCTATTCCTGTCGGTGCTCGGCATGCACAATGTGGCGCACGCTCCCCGCCCCAACATGCAAGTACTGCTGGCAAAGACACTCTCCAATTGCCCTCGCGATACACGTCTTCAAACTTTCAATATCATTGCATATTGCAACTGACACTGTACCTAGAATTGGCCAAGGCCACAAGGGTCAAGTCCTGAGGTATTTGGGTATCTTGGAAGTAGACAAGTCTAGGCACGCAGTGCTTACAGCGATGCAAAGTGCACCTGCGACCACCAAATTAACAACAAATAATAAGCGGCCTAGTAATACTACCGCCACTAATAAATTTACCGACTCAAAAACCTGTTTGTCGCGAAAATCGTTTGTTCATTTACGTACGTCTTGCCCTATATTGCACGACTTCTGAATGAACCTGTTGTTTATTTTATTTGGACTCTATTGACAATTCCAAAAAATATATATTACTGTTAAAATCGATTTTAATCCATATAAAATTCTCCTAATACAGAACACATTTACTTAAATAATGAATAATCGTAATACCAAAAAAGCCGTGCCATTTTTTCTGAAGCAAAAAGTAATTATTGTGAGAAAACCGTAAAGAAAGAGATATGCCAAAACTGACTTTATTGTATATTTCTCTCATACATCACTTTTATGTAACTCTTACGGTACAGTTTATAGACAATGGAACAAACAAATCTGGCCGGTGAGTTGTCGTCGTCGGTGTCGCGGTTAGTTCTATCAAAATATGTATATATTAAAACCTTAACATAAGCATAGTAAATTACATAAAAGAAAAAACTAAACGGCTACTCCTCAAATATAACCCCAAGGGTTAATGGTGTCCAATTATTCGTGCTGCGGTTCAAGCAACTATGGACTTTTTTTTACAATCGCGGCGTCAACAATAATGGTTAAGAAGATAAATTAATAACGAAGATTGATAGCTCTGCATATATGTATATATTTTAAGCAACAGATTAACTCCATGTACAGCAGAGTCATCAGTCTTCCTACAAAAGTGAATCATTCTAAAGCATTACTTTTTATGTTGTTGTTTATGTTTGCAAGGTTCGCTTTAAAAATCAATCACTTTTGAATAGTATTAACACTTTTATTTCTAATAGTGGATTTTACAAAGGATTGACACTGTAGATAATGTAAAATGTTTCATAGTTTTGTAGATGTCTTCTATGGCCCCTTGTGGTTATAGATGTGGGCTAATGAATGGACTCACTCGACGAGGATCTAGTCGTCTATTAGCGTCACCTATCGGGTCAGACAACTTTGTCGGTCTACATGTTATTGTTAAAGCACGAACTCCGGTCACTCAAACTAACATTTATTTTAAAGTTATTGTTTTTTTTGATGAAGTAAAATAATATTAATATTTACGTTATTTAAAAACAAACAAAAATCCTTTTTGTTACATAAAAGAAGAGGGAAAACGAGCGGCAAGAACACCGTGAAGCGGCGAGAACTGCAGATGCGTTGCCGGCATTTTAGAATACCTTCTTACAAGATACATTATTATTCTGTTACAAGTACCTCATTGGTAAGTAGAGCACATACATATATGTATCAGGTGACAACGGAAAATGTTAGTACTTGTATTAGGTAAGTTTTGTGCAGCGCTGCGCTAATGCCTTATGTCGGCCAGTGCGGCTCTAATGACAGTGCCAGTGCAAATGACACTGCGCTCTATACCACCGCTACTAAGTGCGCGTCCATTGATTACCTACACTACTACCAATGCCAGTCACAAGCGATCTTGTCATTTTGCAATATCATTATGTTGTGTATAAAAACTGCAGATAAACGCGATAAGATAAGTGATAAATCTTTTTCACTGCAAGTACGAGCTGTCAACTCGTACAGGAGCTCTGCCTGACGGACCTCGACCGGAGCCGCGTAACGTGTGGAGCCGAGTGACGTAAGCGACACAATGCCACCGGTCGATGTGCCGTCAAGTGAAAAGTACCGGCTCCGATTTCTTGTGAGACGGCAAAACAAAGCGCGCCAACCTTCCGGGGCAATTAGTGGGCCGTCATGATCGCTAGGCGGCCGCGCCAGACCGAGGATCTAATCGCGAGCAAGGACATCATGTTAATTTGTGTACTAATCGAGGTATCACTGAATTTCAAAAGCAGCTTCCAAACAAAAACCATGAATGTACATACTTAGACGTCCAAATCACGGCGCGTGTCGTCGAAATGTATTCTAATGCAACATGAATACTCTGACTTGATATTTATGCAGGATTATAACAGAATCGGTGAGGTGCAGTGGCAAGGTGAGGCGGCGGGGGCAGCCGGGTGGCGGCGCGACCATTGTGCGGACGCCACGGTGGTGCGCGCGTGCCACGATCTAAATCCAGCCTGGCAGCGCCGCTGCCCGCGCGCGGCGCCGTGCCGGGCCCGTCGCCACCTGCCGTGCCCGTGCTGCTGTCGCGGACCGTCCTCGAGCCAGGTACCGCCGAACTAAGCTTCCGGGACGGGCAGGTGCATGCTGTCAGACGTCAGTGGAATACTATCTACCGTTTGTGTGCATACCTGCCGAGACGAGCGCCAACAATAGCGCCGGCCGACGACGCCGCCCCACGATAACCGTCGCGCTGCCGCCGCTCCACTTACTAGTGTTAAACTTACGATTGTGTTATTGCGCGACCGTGGACCGTGCGGCGGTCGAACGAACGAACGAACGATCCAGGTTAGTGGCACAAGAAGCGGCGACGAGTCAGTCAAGGCTGGCACGGGGCGGGGGCGGGGGCAGGCGCCTGCGTCTCCTCCCGCCACCACCGTCACCACCACCACCACTCACCTTCTGGGTGCAGTCTTTGCGGGTCGAACCAAGCATCTGCAATAGAAGGCTGCGGGTTAGCTGGTTAGTCGCGATACGAAGCGAAGCGGCCGAGCGGAGTCAACGAGACACTCACGAGGGTCGAGGACGCTGCACAGAGAGGGCCCGGACTCGGGCATTGTGACACTTTACGTAATGATACACGGCCGATAGCGGCGAACGTGCGAGCACAGCGCCCGACTGTCGCGTCGATACTGGGCCTAGACGCAGCCCCGCGCTCCGCCCCCGCCCCCGGAGCGCGCATGCGTCGTGCCCTGCGGCCCCCTCCCGCCTCGTCCGATCTCCCCCTCCCTCACACCCCGAGGCCGGCAGAACCAGAGTGCGGTCGGCAAAAGCGGTGGTATATCCAGAATTAGTTTGTTAAGAAATTATAGCATAGCCTGAAGAAAGCTTAAATATTTCCCGACACCAAAATGAGATCAAATCATGCTTTAGACTCTCTCAGACTTACGTTATCTTGCGTACACGAGTTGCAGTTTGTAAGACGCAGAAGACGCGCCCGCCGGTACGCACATATACTGCGCGCATCTATATTGTTAGCTTTGTGTAATGCTGCGGCGTAACGCTTACGCGTGAGTCAGCCGGGTGCCGGCAAAGGCTGGCATCGCACTCGCAGGTGGGCGGCGGGAGGGCGCGGGCGCGATGCAGCCTGATGATGAGTCACCGCGGCGCCGGCGGACCCGTGGCCTTGCCACTCCACAAACGCGTTACAATCACGTCATAGAAACCATGTGTCACTACGATCATTAAATATTCAAAATTTACAGCATGGTAGTGTTATCAATAATGATCTTGTCTCCTGTGGAATTAGCCAAACCTCTATCGGAAGACGTTTGTATCGCTATGCAGAAAATAGTGCCTAACATTCTAGAAATTAGGTACATCTATTTAATTTTGGTAATAATATGCCTCCGTGAGACCATGTGCAGAAGGAATGGCAGCGCCGCTCGGACAACACTACGCGTCTCCATACACAATACCACGATTAGCGAAATTATCAAATGTCATAGAGTGGCGGGAGCGGGACTGAGGGGCAGCGGGGCGACGGGGTTCCCCATGAGTCAACCTCGCTCCCTCGCCTTTTAATGGAAACTTATGTATAATAAAACGCTGTACATTGCAGGGCACGTGACGTCGCGAACAGCACCGAGTGCTCGCACGAACAATCGCCGCAACGCCGCTGACCTCGCTCCTTCCGTTTCGTTCTATGCTTGTACAGACATCTTGGCAGCTTTTAACTTGGTGCATGTCACAGCGCAGATCATAAGCACTTCGCAGCGTGCCGTGCACCTTGGGTCGTCAAATATTTGAAAAGAACTATCATCTTTCGCACTTTACTAAATCTAAATATCTAAATTGATAAATAGGTGAATAGTCTACGTGTTCATTGAAATCTTTATGCAAAATTTCAAGTTTAGGGCTTAAGGCCCAGTCGTTTTAGTTACGCGATTACTTATTGTTAAGTCGAGGCAGTCAGTCAATTTACACTTTTATATATGTACTAGATTTTGTCCCCACTACGTCCGGGTAGCATTAAAAACGTTATTATGTGTTATTAACCGATGTGTTCTTCCAGGCTACGTTCTATGTCTATGCCAAATTTCATCAAGATTCGTTGAAGGGTTCTAAAGATAGTAGGTATCTTTAGAACCCTTCGACGAATCTTAGTAGTAACAAGCATCCATCCATACATGTATGTAAACCTTCGCCTTTATAATCGTAGTAAGATATATTTATATAGAACAGAATAGAGAGATACATAGATGATAGACCGTTGTGAATCTTATACTAACTTCATTTGTTGTAAAAGCTGAAGTAGAGATCAGCGGTCATGAAATAATTGACTTGATACAGAACTTTCCCCGCCCGCGTGCGAGTGAGCTGTATTGCCATACAAGGCGGTGTCTTTCATTTGACAATTTCACCAGGCAGCTGTCTTGCGGCAGACGGGGGCCGACGGGGCTGGGGCGAGGGCGGCGGACGATGCGATCGATGCCACCCCCGTACCTCGCCCCTTTCCTTTCTCCGGAAAATCCGCAAACGAACCGAAATCGAATGGGGTCGAGTCGATTGATGGCAACGCGTGCATTACGATGCTCAGAACGGGTCTGTCCGTCGAGCCGGCGGCTACTAAACCTTGAGACATATGGACAGTCTGTTTTGAGATGTCGATGACTCATTATGATCTGGAACATTGACATGTTAGACCAAATAATAGCAGCAGAGCTACAATCACCCGCAGAGACCTGGAAAATTTTACGAATGTTTAGAGCACCATTATATTTTTACTTTTTGTACTATCTGTTTTTATTTCTTATTTTATTGTTATTATTATTATTATTTTTCATTATTATTTTTAAGATAACCTTTTATGTAGTGCACCTCCTTGTTACCTTGTTTAATTCTTTGATGTGTGGTCGACTGGTAGGAAATGCCTATGGCATTAAGTCCGCCATTTGTACTTGTTTTGTTACAATAAAGTGATTAAATAAATAACATATTTATGTGGAAACTGAAAGTCCCCGGAAAACTTCAGGCGGCTCGTTAGTTACTTAAATAATTAACGTCTTTCAGGCCTTATTGTAATCCTCTTTCCCTTCCCACACTTTTCTTATATGGAAGGGATGGGAAGCGACAGTGGATTTGACAGAGGAGAGGACGTATAGGAAAGAGTATACCCCACTCTTTTTGTGTATCTCCTTCTCCGTCAATAAGAGGTACAGTGTTTTAAATGTATATGTGAGTGTTGTAATCTTTTTGAAACCGATTAAATGTATTTTTATTATTACTGGATTCAATCTTTGTCTCCGTCTGGCTGCTATCAGCTAATAAAATGTATAAATCATTTATAATGAAATTTATTATCATTATTATTATTAAAAAGTAAAGAATTAGACTCTGGTCTGGTCTGGTCTACAAGTTTTAGAATGTGAAAAATAATTACATTGAGGAAAAGCCACTGCAGAGGTGGTCATCAAATAATTTAAGCAAAGTTGTGCCGGCCATTGTCCAAACACCGATGTCTACACCCCACTCCATTTAACAAAGCCTATTGGGTAAGTTTACACCACACATATGTATCTCCCACAACCGGTGGCTATGAGCACGTGGCTGTCGCCTCGCCTCCCACCTAACAAATGGAAGAAGTTACAATGACCAATGCGTTTTGTAATTATTGACCCACCGCCATTCCATGCTCCTGCCCACCTCTCGGTATACGGAGCAAATCACGGGAGTCACGGGAGTCACGCGGGGTACTACGGTGCATCGGCGTCGGCTTCTCCTGGTCCTATCTTATACTGGTTATATCTTTCCTCCGTTTGTGCCATTTATGTGCGAAAGTCTGCAGATTTCTAAAGTTGTGCATCGTAGCTTGATAGCTACGATGACTTGATAGTCATGGTAAAAAACTGGGCCCACTTCCGTCCGATCGATCCTGTCCAACATCGCATTACGCTCCTCCTTATATAAATCAAAAATCCCACAGTATATGATATTTTGGTAATTAGTGAAATTTGGTAGTACTTTAGATTGACTAATAGTTATATATGCACTCAGAAATTATTTTGCAATGTTAAGAATTGAAGCCAAGCCCACATGAGTGGGTAAGGACAGGATGCCGATAAATGAAATAGTACAGACAGAGGAATAGCTGAGGTGACACTAACAAATGAGTTTACACAAAGTTTAATACGTACTTTGTACCGCAGTTAACTACTCTATGGGGCCTGCGGCAATAAGTAGACGGTGACCGCTGCCGATGTACTGTAAGAATGCAGATGCGGAGGTACACGTCATAAGTGGAGGGGCACCAAACTTCACGTCAATAGACAAACGGCGCATTATTAATAGGCTTATGAGGTCATAGCTCATTGCGGCCGGGAGTTGTTCTATCACACAGACAGCAAAGAATGGCGGATGTGCACTCGAGCCCTGTATGGTACTCACTTGTAACCGCGTCAGGTTCTCCGGGGCGCAAGGCCGCGCGCGGCAGCTCGCTCGCGCCTCGGCCGGAGCGGGCGGCACGATGGGACACGCTCGGCTACCGGAGCGCGGCGCAGCGTCAGCTCACGCCAGACGATCCGGCACTAGTGTGGTGGCCGTTGCACGCCACACGCCGCACGCCCCGCGCCATCGCACGCTAAAATTAGCCGCCGCCCCGCGCCTCTCATTTTTTCTATCGAAGTCGTACTTTCCCAAAAAGACGAACACCTCCGAATTTAATATTCGTGTACTGCGAGGATAATTAAAGCACTACAAGAAGTTTTAGCGCCATATCCAACACTCATGATCCTTGGTACGAACGGCGATAAGATAACGGAGGAAAGCTGACGCATCTGCAAATTGATAACATCGGCCCCGACCGACGGACCGTGCGCCGAGATAACGGAAACACATAAAGTTGAAAGTGTCAACTTGCTGAATCATTTACAGTTTCTGAAGCTGAAGTATTATAGTAACATCAATCTGATCTTAAGAGGCACTTCTTTCAGGAAATTTTACTTAGGGAAAAATCAGCCGTAAGACGTTCGAAGACACAAATGACAGAATTTAGGCAGGGAGATGCGTGTCGAAAATGTAGCTCAGGTGCAGCGATCGCGAGCTCTTTGTGTCGGTGCCGCGCCGCGCCTCGCCGGCCGCCGCCGGTCATCGCTCTTGCCGCTCCGCCACCTCTGCAGCCCTGTCTGCGCCCCCCCCGCCCCCATGCCCGCGACGCCGGCCACCGCGCTGCGGTTCAGCCGTGACCAATGTAAACGCACTATTATGCCGCCTATCTAAATTTTATATCTGTATAAGTTTTTCAAGTTGGAGATTTGCTTGAAAATGCTCGAATAGGAGTAAGTTTTGCATGTCTATCAAATGTGGCATACATTTCGACCGAAAGTTCCGCTCCGGGGCGGGCAATCGGGCTCGCCTTGACGGGGGTGTCAGCGGTGTCGCCTGCATAAAAACGAGCACGCGGCACATGACGACGCCCCCGCCGATGTGAATGGAGACCGCACTGATGTTCGCACTACACCATACAAATACACCATATGTTGCGCAATACGTAGCGAAAGCTGTAAGATTCGGCTTGGGCCGTCTTCATGACAGCAGCTACTGCAAACTACACTGCACTGCATGTGTTGCTTACGTCAACTTTGTATTTTTCCTACTACATTCCGCTAAACGGCGACTGTCCCAAGCTGTACAATACAGTCCGTGTATGGCCGTACACCTGTACAAAAACACTACTGATATCTCTATTTTTTTCAAGAAGAATGAGCAGGATGTCAATAGGTGTTGTACAGATATCAGAGGACACCGTTACTTGAGCATATTGAGAAAATATGTCTTTGTCAATGGTTCGTCCATTATTTATGTCACAGCAGTAATGAAATGTCAGTATTAACTTAATTAGATTAAATTTGAGAAAAGAATCCAGTAAAACGCTTACCCAATCCCATCTGGCAGAAGATGACCTCGGCCTCGATGACGTGTGCAGTCGGCGCTCGCACGGGCTCTGGCTTCGCTTCGGGTGCAGGCGCTGCAGGCGCGGCCGCGGGGACGGTAGCGGGTGCTGGCGAAAGGGGCTGCAACGGGGCCTGCGGTGCAGGCTTGGCAGCTGGTGTCGCCGGCTCGAATTTAACCTCAGTGCGACTCTCGGGTAGCACCACATGCTCCGGCGGCAAGGGACTCGAATTTACAATAGGGGTAGGCAGCGGAGCGGTGGTGGGGGCCGGAGCCGCTGGCTGCACCGGCGTGGGGTCGGGCTGCGCGCGAGGCTCCTGCTTTGGAGCTTCAGGAAGTAAGGCACTCTCCACATGCACCGGCGGATCCGGGCGGTGTAGCGGCGACTCGCCCGCCGTGTCGGCCTCCGACTCGCTGTCTGTGAACTTGTCGGCTATGTGGTCCGCGAACTTGTCTGTGACGGACGGAGCGCGCGGCGTATCCACGAACTCGTCGCGCTCCATGTCGAGGAAGTTCTGCGTCTCAGCTCGCGTTGTTCCTTGCTGGTGACTAGGTGATTCGCTGAATTCATCTCGCTTACCCTCGCGCTCTAGATGTTCAAAATCGTCAGTGGAATCCTGGTCGCGTTTAAGAGCCTTAGACGGCGCTGCCTCGCCCGCCGTAACGGTGTCGCCGCTAGCAAAATCTCCGAGGAGATCTGTAGTTTCCATTTTGTATTAAAAAAATGGATAAAGTCGTCGTCAAAAATAAGACGACAATCGATAAAGGGTGCGGTAGGATCGCGAATAGGGAGTGCCGGAGGGGTCTTGTCGTGCCTCCTCGTTGTGACGTACTGACGCCTGAGAGCTGCGCACCGGCTACCGCTGCACGACGTCACTCAGCACGAGAAACGGGATTACTCATCGCATAACAGCCCCACCAATTTAGCGAAGGCGGCAATTCGCCGGTACTATTTAAATAAAATATATAAATAATCCGATACTCGTAAAGTGATCGTAAAAATAACTAAATCAACGAATATATGAATATTGCACAAGATGACTTGATAATAAGGCCGGAAAAATACGAATTTGACCGATTTCATCAAATTATTGACTGAACATGAACAGTATCGTACTGTTTTACCGACATGTACCATACAAAGACAAAGTTATTGACCAACGACACTTTATGGTATGGACAAACTTAAAGCTATATTTTTGTGCCTACTTGATTTCCGCCATTTTGGCACTGACGATTCACATATAGCATGATTGCAATAGAGTTTAGGTAAATAATAAAAAAAATAACTATTAATAGCATTATATGTAGTTTTCATACACCATTTTATGTGAAGCAGGATGCAAGGGAAGGAAATTATGCAGCGCGCCGATGATCTCGTATCGCCAAGATATTTAAAATGCGTAATATATTTTTCATGTTTTTTTCAATATTTTCGTACCCATAGCAGAATCCGATGAGTTTGTAGGAGACGACGCCATTTAACTGTGGGCTTTGAATTAATTGACACATATCGTTACATTTTTTTTACGTTACGTTACATTAAAATTATTTTAAAATATTTTGACATGTTTATATTATGTTGTTATATATTTTATAATAATATTGCTAAAAAAATTAAGTTCCTTGTCGGGTACATCTCAACTCTTTAAGTCAAAAGAAGAAAAAGGTGTAATTTCTAACGCAGTGACCTAACCATTTTATAGATATGAATGGCAACAGGGCAATGATCTCTATTTGTGCTTTACTTTGTTTCGACGGCGGCTATTTAAATTGTTGGCATTTTCTATTTTTAATTAGAATTCTCACCATCGCCACAAACCGCCACTGTCAGCGGTGGAATGGCGAAAGTACAATAGGCACAATATACTACATCTTATAGCCAGTTCATTTATATAGATCAGTGAACATGGCAACAGCAAGGAAATGTGGTTATGTTGTTAAAACAGTCTACGAGTATATGACATTGACATTTCATTTCAAGGAAAATAGCGCTATAGCGCTACATAGCGCTTCAAACATTCAAATATTGCTGACTGAAGAGTAGCGCTTTTTTTCATAAATGTTCATGAAGTTAAAGCGATAACGCATATCGCGTGTTCTTCGGTATCACTTGTTTTATAAGATCATAAGTGTAAGGATGGCGGGAGTTGCAATGCGAAGATGTGCCCGCCAGTCTGATACTGAATTAACCCAAACTCAAGAACATCTTGAAAATGAGGAGAAAATATTGAATGGAAAAATTAATTATAATAAAAATGGTTATCAAAAAACAGCAAATATAAATAATGAAGCTACTGTAAGTAATCACATTGTACTGTTTATAGAATTAAACTTTTTGAGTCGGTAGGTTTGACACGCCCGCGACTTCATCTTCTCTTTGACCCAGTAGCATTATCAATGTGACAAAACTTGGCCTTCGGTGATACAAAATAGAGAACCATATCAAGGCTATTATAATATCACAGATGAATAAGTTAACTATCCACTTTCCGGTTTATTTGAATTGACACTAATACATTATCTTTCACTAATTCTGACAGAGTTGAATTGTATTTGATATGATTTTGGCATGTACCTTCTCATTAATTCTTCTCTATAATATTGTTGTTATTAAAAGAATATTGAAACTTGTAGATTTAACATTGCCTCTGACAACTTACTAGTAAATAACAAGAAAACAATTTATTACATTTATTTTTATTTTAATCCACGACATGTAAATTCATTAGTTATGAACATTGTTCTCTTTGCATTCCGTAGCCACTGAACAGATTTTGTTTTAACTTATGTAGGATTTATTGAGTGTGTCCATGCAATGTATAAATGAACATAGAATAAAAGTTACACACAAAATTAAGGCAACAAGGTGTTCCTTTAAATAGAGTCACCATTCTGATTAATTTTCAGTTGTCCATATTCTTTAATCATCAACTTTTCATAGTTATATATAAGATTATAAAGTCTTTGCCTGTTCCACCATGACACAAGTGTAGCTCATGGCACAAATTTATTGATAAGGCGAGTCTCTCGGTGAAGTGGTTGATTTTTGTTCATAGAATGAAACAAACAATAACCATAATCTAATCATTACTTTTTGTATAATTAAAATGTGAAAATATGAGTGTAACAGATTTAAACAGCAGCTGAATGAAAAGATGCTATTTTATGTTATCTTGTGTGTGTTAGTGCAATTCTGGGAGACAGTAAAGGCCACATGCAGTGCCTTACTCTTTTTTCCAAACAAGAAAAGTATGACAGTAATAGGTGGTGTATTGTACCTAGGGCTAGACTATACTTGAGGGTGCCTCTCGCCAAGTTTATTGCTAAGCTGGGGGATGTTGTTCTATTTATGGTAACCCTAAATGTTATTCTCAAATCCATTCATGATTCTGATTAGTTTAGGTTTTTTTTCATGATTCTGATCACAAATCACAACAAGGGGCACCGTCAAATATGTTTTTCCCGTACCTAGTGTTTGTGCTACAAGCAATCTCATCATCTTTCATTGGTACCATTAAGTCGGTATGGTGTTAATCCTTGTCTCTAATGTTATCCCCAATGTTGTACTTGTTTTAATTGTCAAAGACTTCCTGGTTGCGTCACAACATGGAGTGGTTGTCCTCCGTTGTGCCACAATGCACATACAATACCTACTCATATGTCTTAGTTACATTTATTTTAATATTGCTTTCATGAATAACTTCATGAGATCTTACAACATTTGCTGTATACTTTATAGGAATGTGAAGTCGTTAATGATGCGCGTGCCTCGCACCGC
>JAAOEG020000030.1:41155-53695 GCA_011763625.2 Papilio bianor | reverse complement strand
CAGAGAGCGCGAGACGACGTATGTCTCGCACAAGTGCCTTCTTAAATATATAGATATTAATAGACTTATCTGTAAATATTAAAATGAATGTGATATTTGTGTGCGGCACGACACGGCCTGCCTCACGACGAATCAAAGCTTTGAGGAGCTTGAGGAACAGGAACTCTATATCTGTATATCTATATCGTTTGTTGTGCTTCGCCTCACAACAAGAACGTATTCTTCAACGAGCTCACTCAATGACCTCATATTTTCTTAACATAATATAAGAAAAGAAATGTTGACATTTTTACTAAAACTGTATTTTGTAAAGATTATATTAAAAACTGAATAGGAATATTTCAAAGGCTTTGCATTAGTTTAAAATTGGTTTGGTGAAGAACTTTGTAATTTTCTTACAAAATATGTAATATGATCGGGGAAAAAGTGTATTTGCATGAAGTATGATAAACTTTAATCTCTTTGCCTATACTATTTGTGTTTACCGGTTCTGCTCTCATCAAATCAAATTCAAATTAGGAAAATTTCGTCGTCATCAAGCTTTCCGGTCGCTCTGGCTCACACACTGCGGCCTCACCCGGCCTTACTCGCTCTTACAGATTATGACCTGTTACCGCCGGGCAGGACCAGGTTCTGCACTATATCCTACCTAACCTAATATCTGGCTGATGGGATTAAAGCAAGAAGTTAAGAGAAAACGACTGGAATTAATCAACAGAGGGGTGGGGGGTTCATCACGATAGCACACATTTTTGGTCACTTAGCAGAAACTTAGAGTTTGCCCCTCAGTTGGTGTTATAATGCAACAGCAGTATAGTACTGACCTTCAATCCCACATGTTTCGGTCTGTTAGGAATTATTTATGCATTGGCGGCAGGCTTACATCACAAGAAGACTGCCAAAATCACGTGTCGTGGTTTTTAGATCAGAAATCCTATAATTTCTATTACAATGGTATCATGACCTATTACGAATAAACTTTTTCCGTGTACTGTACATATATTTGACTCGGTTTGCAAGGAGTTGGAACACATGGACAAGCATTCCCTCCTTGTGACATTGCCTGGAGCTCACTCGCTCAGCCAATCCAACATCCTCCCATTTGTCCTAGTTGTCCTGTTCCTATTTTGTTGAAGCTAATGTCAACTTTAAGCGACAAAACTCTGCGGGTTCATATTTGTTGTCATTTTATTATACATTAAATACAACAGTTATTATTTATACAGTAGCGTTAAGGTCTGTCCGGCGACATGTTTATTTTGTTATAGATAATGAATAAAAACTGTTAATATCAAGGTTATATTAATGTTGTGTAGTTCAATTATATCAGAAGGCGTAATACCCAAGGAACTTACGTTTGTTACTTCGGAGGTAGTTAGGTAGGTAGAGACTGACATAAAGTCGAAACAGATGTAGAATGTAACTCCATGAAAAGTGGTAACATTAATGTCATGTTACTCACTCCGCTACAACTAATAATAATATTGCAATCGTCAGATGTATTTATTATTTACCCCCACCCTCCCACCATCCTCAGGCAGACTCTGCGAAAATACTAGCTTTATAAATGAATGTAAATGGGCTACACTCCTCATACTTCATCGTGTGTCGACATCGACTAGGTCGGAGTGCCTCCAATCCCTTGAGCGGGGCGAGTGAGCCGGGTAATGTCGGTGATGCGTCCCTCACTGCTCGGTAGCTGCGACACCTTAGCCGGATAAATGTATAATGCTAAATTGTAAATTTATTCACATTTTACTCAGCCCACAGTTTTTCTATTAAATAAGCTTATATTTTGATACATAACTTTCTGGCTTCCCTATATTCATATATTTATTTATTACATTACTCATTATACTTATATGAGACGCGTAAGACTGGAGCGGTGCACCCCCTTCTCCGCTCCGCCCACTGTTGCAATACAAACAATACTCGTTCCGGATTAAAGTAATTTATTTGTGTCATAAATAAAAAGTCTTTGTCTCACATCAATTTTTACAATAACATGTTCCTACGTAATAACACTAATCACAAAATTTATTACACATTATATTTAAATCATATGACAGCAGTACCTCGCACCCGATGTACTTCTCTATGGCATATCGCCTCGCCGATGTTACGATGGCTATTTTATATTATATCGGTATTTACATTTCACTAGAATCGGATTCATGAGCGTGGGCGAGGTCGCGGCAAGCACAGGCCACGGGCGGCTGCGGCTCGCGTGCTCACGTCATGTTGTGCCGAGTCGCCGCGCCTGCCTCACTCGCGTCCAAACGCGTGGTAGCATTTCGCATCGTCGACGAGTGCAACCATTTTAGTAGTTTAGCCACTTTATATAAAAAACGATTAAAAGCCTCTAGGAATTACAAAGGCCGGGTTGCGGGCGGCTACAAGTACATCCCGTTGACGAGGTAGTCGGCGTCGAGCGCGAGGCGCGGGTGCGCGCGGCGGCGGGAGCGCGCGGCGCGGGCGCGGCACGCCAGCAGCGCGCCCAGAGCCGCCGTCATCAGCGTCCCTGTGCACACGCAACTGTTAACGTCCTCATAGGCGGCGCGTGCTGACCAATATTGAGGATTCCTACATATTTTTGGCTACTGTTTTTGAACATTTTTTGCTTGAATGTGCTTCATATTCCCAAAAACATTTCGTGTAACGTAAAACTCATTGAAAATTTAAGTATCGCACAATTGTGCTTTATGTATTCGTTGATGAAGTTTCTACGATTTTTTTTCGAAATCCGATTTAGTCAATTGTGTATGATGTGTGGTTTTAAAATTACCCGAGTTTTTGCAGTGTGTCTAAATTACTACAAATAGTTAGTCATACAAAATATCTTCAATCAAAAGAAGATAAATTGAAAAAATCTAATGAAAATGTTTATGAAACACACTAACTACAATTGTAAAGGATCAGGGAGACTTGTACTAACTCCCGAGTGCTAAGGTGTAAGAGCAGCGGAGCTGCGAGGAGGAGAGCTTACCCAGCACCAACAGCAGCACGGCCGCCGGCGGGCGCTCGCTGGGCCCGTCCCGCGCCTCCGCCCCCGCCCCCGGCCCCGCTTGCCTCTCCAGCGCCACCTATTTATGTTACAGGAAGTCGGTATATATTCTGTTTCGCGCAGTAAACCTGATGAGCCACACCAGTTTTGTTTTAAACAGCTTACGCAGCACAGTAGTCAATGCAGTACTGCAGTTGTTGTGACGCACACTTATTTTGAAACAGTGTGTTGTGTTTTGTGCAGGCGTATGCGTTCAAATGGTGAGGTTGTGCAGTGTTACTGCTTACCTCATTGTGCCGCCTTCGGGTGAACGTGGGCTCAGCAGTAACAGTGAAGTAGTAAGTGATTAAGAGCAATAATGTGGTATCAGTGGTTCCTGGTAGTCTTCAGCTACACTGTCTAGTATTTTTCCCGATACGTATCGACATAATTGATTTTACTGTCATTTCCCCTTTAACCTCCATTACTTAGAGCAGAATCCCTGCCACCCAGGGAAGGGCCGAGGCGCACGCGTCTCAACCCGACAATGGGACAGACTGAAGAAGCGGCAAAGTACCGTTTGTTTCAAGGATTTCTTTTCCGCATCTTTATCGTGGGGCTGGGGCTGGTGCTCGGTGCGGTCGGGTGGAGCGCGCGGTGGGGCTGGCGGCGGCGCGGCGGCCGGCGGGGCCCTCGGGGCCGGTGCCGACAGCTCGAGCCCTTTTTTAGGAGCGTCGTGCGGAGCGGCGGGCCGCTGTGGCCCTGCGGCCGCATACAGCGGCAGCTCCGGCATCGTCCTCTCGGGCGCGTACACCGCCGCCTCCTGCCACGTTCGTACAACATTGAGAACCGCTCGCGCACACCTTGCGCGTGACGCATCTGCTATCATCGTATCCACGTATTTTTTTTTTACTGTTTATACTCATTTACAGTTACAGATATAAGCGCTGGAATCTGTGAATCATAGTGTGAGACAGGCAACAGCGCAGCCGCTTTCCTTACAATACAGTGCGATTACCATGTATGTGGACTGTGGGGGGTACAGAATTCTACGGAGGCACTCGCGAGTCCTCTATGATAATAATGAATGAGGAAAGAGACGCACGAGGTCGAGGCGCGCGGGCACCGGCCAGGCGCGCCGTTCCTCCGGCCACGCGCCCGAACTCTCCTCAGGCCAGGCCCCGGTCCGCTCCTCGGGCCGCGTGCGGCGCCGCTCGCCGCCCTCGCCCTCGCCGTCGCCCTCCATGCTATCAATTGCTGTAACATTCATGTTTGTGAATACTAAGTTCATAGAACAATAATCCCATTTATTGTCTTTTTCAAAATATTAAAACTCTTTAAAATACAGCTCGACGGGGAATATAAAAAATTAAAGGAATCGTAAGTAAGTAAGTTTAGATCCCCCCGCAACCTTTTACGTACCCCTATCCTCGTCAAGATATTTGAAAAGTCATTATTGATTTATTTACATGGGAAACTTACAGCTAGAAAGTAACCATAATATATACAAGATAATTAATAGTCACGTTTACGCATACGGTACGCTTATGATGAGGTCGTACCGGCGAGACTTGCTAGATACTGTGTCTGAGTTGATTTTGTATTGCAGTTCTGGGCAGTCAATGTCATTATAAAAAAATAAATCGGCAATCCCACAGTGATTATGAACGGTAATAAATGGCACGAATTTACGAAGTAGGATATAGTCTTTGGTGTGATAAAAATATGTTGATGAAAGCAAAACAACTTAATAAAGTGCTTCTTGATATTTTCTAAGCTATCGATTTGTGGTATCTGACGTAAATATGTATAGAAAGCTATTATTAGAGTCTTAGCTTCAGAGAAGCACTTAGCGACTCCCATGATGAAATCGAGCGACGTGGAGTTTTTATTGTAAATAGTGTCAACATGCATCTTAAAGAGCAAATTGCTATAATGACGAACGCTTATATCCCGGGTGTTTGTGCATTTGGGCTTTTTTGTCCACCTAACGTTTAAGACGTACTACTTAGATACAAAAAATTACAGAACACTTTGAGGTAATCAGATCAGAGTCAGATTCAGATCGAGTTTATTTGTTGCGCAGTAATTTTTTTAGTAGAAAGCGTTCGACCTTAAGTAAAGTCATGTCATAGAGTGATGATATTGTGGTATACAAATGCTTTCATGAAGCGAAGTCCAGTGGTGGCAATATACTGACATCGATGTCAATCTACAAGGCGAGGTAGTAGTGCTCTATAGAAACGAGTGGGTCCGGACACTTCATTACCGAAACCGTTTTGTTAGACACTACCAAGTCTAGGGTTTTTTCCTTAACAGTTGGTGACGCCATTATACACTGCTGAACCCATCGTAAAAGACACATCCAGTAGCATAATTTTATCGCTACTGGTGTGATTCCTGGGACTAAAACATTGGTCATCTCCTCTCCATAGAATTCAGCTCAAATAAAAAGTCAGCAGATATGTCGGTTTTATTATTGTTTTCACCACTGATCCATAACTTAATCCTTAATATCTAAACTTCCTGTGTATGAGCATACACAGGAAGTTTGTTCAGAGATTATTTTCTTTGTTAGTTATACCTATTAATTTGCTAATTCATGAAATTTGACATATTGTACATATATGTGTTATGCCTAGGAGTGCGTCCTGGTGTGCGCATACCATTGTGAGACGTGTCCGACGGCGGGCCGAGCGGCCAGGCGCGCCGCGGCCAGACCGGCGCCAGCGCGCCCGTCTGCAGCAGCCCGCCCTGGTGGCTGAAGATGTGCGGAGCGCTGCCCACTGCGCCCCCTGGACCCGGCACACCTAACAATTCAAAATAAGTAGGGTCCGTTCCAACTACAATCAGTGATTTTAAATTAGAAAAAGGGTCGCTTCCATTACTGAGATACATTTATGGACTTACTGTAAAACCATGAGTGGCTTGTTTAAATTCTGAAATTTGCAGTTAAAACCTAACATTTACCAACTGTGGTAAAAGTCAGGAAAGTATGCATGAGTATATTTCATCTCCAGAAATAAAAATAAAAAAAAGACTGTTAAACCTGAAGTCTCAGTTACAGAACCGCTAGCGGCGGCGCGGACGCTGTATGCTCACAAAACTATATTTTTACAACATATACCAGGGTAGCGGCGTTGCGCCTGCGTCAGCCTCCACGGCCAGAGCTCCCCTGCGTCCGAGCTGTCCGGCTGTCCCGCGCCACCTGTATCCGTCGCACCCATCGCGCCCCCTGCGCCAACTGCATTCGCCGCATGCGCCATCGCAGGTACTACCTGCTCAACATTACTTCTACATGACTTACTAATATTTGTAGAACGTACTCGTCCATGAGATTGGGGCGAACGCACGTAATTCGCATTCAATAAATACAAATAAAAAAAATAGTCTTGTCAAAACCGGTCATCAATTCACACACACATATGTAAACCGTTTAACGATCCGATTCCGATACCGATCTAGAAGCAGTTTTTATTTACAAATGTAGCATTTTTAAATTATATTTCTTTACGGAGATAAGGATTCCAACACCAAAGAAACCGATCTATGGAATAGAAGCTGATTTTGTTCTACCTTCCTATTACTTTGATTGGAAAATTCGCCCGCAAGAGCGTTCTGAGAGCCTGGCTCGCTGTCGCGGTGAGGGTTGCGTACCTGCACGTGTTGCGGGTGAGGCGCAGGGGGCACGGCAAGCTCAGGGGGCGCGACAGGTGCAGGGGGCGCGGCGGGCGCAAGGGGCGCGGCGGGCGCGGCGGGCGCGGGGCAGCCTAGCTCGGGAGCTTCGTCGCTGTGGTCGGCGCACTGTGGGACGCCGTCGCAGGCGTTGTAGACGGCGATGCACTCGCCGCCGCGCCGGCACTCGAACTGGTAGCGGCTGCAGCGCCCTGCGCGTCACATTGCTCGTACACACCACACGGTGGGGGGGACGCAACAGGAAGAACGTAACGTTTTGGGATTACCGGAGTGAGACGCAACTTGCATAACCCACTTTATAGAGAATAGTATTAGGGAAAATTTTGCTATGCTGTTAAATTTCTATTAAGATTTGTCTTTTTTCTTTTAATACAGTGCTGAAGTTACGCGCTTGTAATTGCTAAAAGACTATCTAAAACGACTAGTGTCTAAACAGTGGTAGAGCCCGCTTTAATGTCTTCACATGAATTAGCCGGCTCGCCCACCGAAATACCAAGACCACGCAGAAGCCAGGCATGAAGTGGGAGCAACTCCGTGTTTCGTCTGATGAATATGCGTTCCGGAGGCCTAATAATAGTCCTTTCCCCCTTTTCACTCTTTTCTTTCATCCTTAAAAGAGAAAGTTAGGAAAGGGAAGTGGATTTGAGAGAGGAGGGGACGTATAGGAAAAGGAAATATTCTCTTTCGATGCGTCTCCACCGCCGTTTGATTACAGTTAACCAAAGTATCTGCAATTGTGGATGTCTCTGGGCAGCAGTCCCTTTGTTTTTTCAGCAATTTTAAGGGGCCGCAGGCTGGTTTGGCATCTTGTAATATAAAAAAATCGTGTAGTTTTATAAAAGATGTCACAACTTATGCACAGGGAGAAATAAAAAATGTAGGTGTATATGAAGTTAATACGGGGCGGTGATGGCTGCTGCGGCTGCGTCGGCGACGCGTGCTGCTGCGGCAGTCTCGCCGGTGTAGCCGGGGGGGCCGGGGGACGCGGGGATGTGCCCGTGGTGCCCGTTGGCCAACTTGTTGTTGATGGATTTCTGCATCAATAAATTTTAATGTCTTTCTTGACTTTTTATATATTTTGGCATTATTTATATATGGAAAAAGAGAGGTCCGCAAATCCGTGCATATTGCAATGTGAACAAAAAAAAATATTAAATTTAATTAAAGGTTAGTCCTGCCCTCTTTTCCACCCATGGCATATTAAATTGGGTTGAAGCGGCGTAAAAAAGAGTTACAACCGGTTCCTAGGCCACATTTACCGAGAAGGCGCGGAGTTGCATAAGAGTGTGTGTTCGGTGAGCACCTGAGGCGCGCCAGCTGCTGCTCGTGTCGCTGCCGATCCTGCTGCTCGGCAAGCCGCCTGCCTAGCGCCAACACGCCGCTGCTGAAGTTGCCGTGCGCCGTGAACTTGCAACGGAAGTCTTCGGGCGGACCGCACGCGAACAGGTAACAGCTGCCCGGGCTCTGGAGAAAACCACCGCAACGAACCATCAGCCGCATCCCTCTGCGCTTCGGTTCGTGGGAATTGAAAAGTATTTACTGTTAAGAAGTGCTTCAGTTACAAAATTAAACTCGACTGCCTACTCCGACTCCACTCCCTCGCAGCATATGAATTGGTCCAGCCATTTAAGCTGGTGGTGGAGCGTTGGATATATATATAAATACATTACCGCGAAAAGCATTAGCCTACCGCCTACAGCAGCCGTGCAAAAACTGGATAGAAGAGAGCAAAATTATTTACTTTATTTTATAAAGTGGCAAATGCGCGAGCGGCTACTATCATTGCTAAAATAGCGAAATGCCCTTGGCTTATGACAATCTACAATAACGTGAAAGGTTGCAGATGAGCTGCCTACCTTTAAAGGACAGGAGAGGATTTACAGATAAGGACATTTCCCTTTCTTATCTATCTACCTTGGCAAAATCAACTTGCCGTTTGAATTCCGTCAAACTTCTATCAGACGAAACTATTAAGTCATTAGTGCACCGGGCGAGCCGACCATTGTGCAGCAGCTAATTCTGCTGCGGACTTTACCACTGTTAAATTAAATAGTAATTAAATCTAAATCTGAAATAGCTCATAATTAAAATGATTTCGTACGGCTTCTGAAGCGCTGGCAATACCGATCAATGCAACGCCTCAGTAATAAGGAAGAAAATAGAAATACAAAACATAGAACTGTACGCTATTCGGCATTTGGAGGCTAGTGACCCGGCTCTGGTTGCCTTTTTATGATTGTTCATTTTCCATTGATGCTTTCTCGACTGCTAGGCAAAATAACAGCCACGCGCCACATTCGACAAAATCGCTTCCCTATAATCTGAGTGGCAATAAGCACTAAACAGATTAAAAGTAGGTATCGCAATAACAAGACCCGATGCAATATGTTATCGATCGGGAGCGCGCCCGAGGCGCAGTTCGCGACCTCGCTGGCGCCGCGTGCTTTCCCCGACCCTGGGCACCGACCTTTTCCTCGAAAACGAACACGTCACAAGCGTCGGTTTCGCAGCAGAGACGCAGACACTCGGCGCGTGAGCCTACATCCAGTTCAGCTAGGTAGCGCGCGCCCATTTCACGTGACTCTTCCGTGCGGATGATTTTGTCACGCTGTACGTCAAAGCGTGCTGAGCACGCGGCCGGGTCCAATTCGCGCGCGCCAGCCACCGCCAGCACGAGTGCCACCCACCACGCACACGCGCGCATGCCGACAACACTCACACACACAATGCTATACGCGACGTCCGCGCGTCTCGAGGCTCGCGGCGGACTGCACCCCGCACCTCTCATCGCGGTACGCGCGTCAGCTCGATACGCGGAACCCTGGCCGCGAGCATGCGCGCTGTCGCCCGACCCGCAATGAGCAGTGCTCGATCTGCTGAAACCTAAGGTCCCGCTTTCCACTGAGCGGCTAGCCGCGCGTTTGCTAATTCAATGGTCAGTGTTAATACAAAATTCAACAGAACACACATATTTTAGATTTACAGTATTCTATGAAAAAATTTACAACAAAAGAGGTTTTCAATACCGACATGTACCATTGTGTTTCCCGATTTTAGAATTTCTTACGTACGTTCATACGTTTTTAAGGTAAAAGAAGACATCGTGATGCAACTTGCACATATCGGCGAAATAACTCAAAGATTTGTGTGAAGTCAATCATATCGCACTGGCCCAACGTCATTCACTATGGTCCAGCGCAGCGATCGGCAAAGTGCGGCTCCAGAGCCGCATGTGGCTCTTTGCCTCCTTAAGTGCGGCTCTGCCCCAAATATCCACGAAATTTTAATTAAAAATAACTTGGTAAGGAAATCAAGAGTAAACTAAAAAAAAGTGTTATTGGTGAGAAGTTGAAATTAGGCCTAAAATTGAAAACAACATACTAACCTGACTTACTCAAACTTTACAAGGCGCAAGCACATGCATAAGTTATTCAGTCAAGTCAGTTAAATAAACAAGCAAAGTTGGCTCCCATTTTTTATAATTATTTAAAATTTTCATATTTGGCGCTTTGCTTCCTAAGTTTGGGGACCACTGGTCTAGCAGGTAACTAACTTAGGGTATGCTCTGAGCTCATCAGTAAGGAGCTCATAGGTGCCCCTATAGTGAGCTGATGATGACGATGATGTTGATAATTAGATAAAAGGGAAGTGGTCATCATCGTGAACTCACTATAAGTTCCCACTGAGGGGTTTGGAGCCTACCCCAGGATAAGGGCGACCTAACCTAACCTAGATAGATGTAAGTTGAGTTAAATACTCATATTTTTGTCCAAGAAATCTGTGGTACTTCTTTATAAAGCTACATCTTTTTCAGACACCTGTATACATATATTGTTTTCCTGGTTGTTTTTTTCGTAGTTTAATGAGCCTTAACTCAAATAGTATGCAAACATATTATAATTAAAATTTTTTCTTACTTTTGTAATGAACGTTTATTTTGTTGCGGACGAGATCGTTTGCATGGAAAAGTCATTGTCCAGTCTAGTTTAAGTGCGCTTGTGGGGAATGCGGTGTTAATAAGCGAGCACCCCAAAACGTTTGTGAAGGACATCACTTCGTGGGAATCGATGTGACAGGCTGGCAGGTGCGCGGCTGAGGTGGCGTACGCTAGGTGGCGGCGGGCGGCGGCGGGCGGCGACGGGCGGCGGCGTGCGGCGGCGGCGGCGCGCGCGGCATACCGGGCGCGTCCCCTCTGGCAGCCGCACCGTGAACAACGCGCGGTACGCCGCCGCTCGCTCCGCGCACGCCCGCCGGCACGAGCGCGCCCACACCTACAGTCCTCGTCTTGCATCTGGATGTCTCTATTTTTCAAGTTTAGAAGTAACGTGAGTACACCTAAATGCACACTACACTACATATACATTGGTACAATCAATTATAATATATTCCCTGAAGCCCGCATGATATATCTCCGTCTTAAACGTGACGTCGATTTCGCGTTGCGATCCTAGAGCGAATGCCTCAGCTCAACAGCACCTAATAGTACCATTTAATTCATTCATTTATTTTATTTATTGCCCTCTTTAAGACATAAAGTACTATCACTACACAAACGAAATTTAGGTAAGGTAAATTTAAAGGTACGAAAAAAATACAATTAAATGTTACAGTCACATTTCGCTGTCGTCATCGTCATCAGCGGCATATATCAGCATATACAATCAGCCGCCTATTTCTCAATTCTTCTGTTTAACACCATGTCCGTACATGTCTGTGGTCAATGGACACAAAGTTTTAACAATTGTCAATATTCGTCCGAAAATATTGACATTTGTCGGCGGTGGATACGTGTTACACGACACGCAGATCACGCAGTGCATTGACGCTGTTAAATATAATTACTTTATACGTTGACTTGCTGCAAGCTGCTAGCTGCTAGCTGCCAGCTGCTAGCTGGCGCTCGTGACAGAAATCAGTTGCAACTAAAAAACTATGTAGGTACGAGACTAAGAAAAAATGCCTTCGACAGACTTTGCCCCGTCTTACAAAATAATCAAATACCATTACAGTGAGATGTGCAAACAACGGCTTTACGAGTACCTATAGTAAATGTAATTAGTCGTGCTCGTGTGCCACTGACCGACCTTAGTTTTCTGTAAACACATTTAAAAGCTTGTATTGGTTATTGTTTCCGCGTCATCGTCTCAATGCTTACGATCGTATAAAGGACCAGAGCTCGTAGACAATGGAACAAATGATTAGCGATATCGCAAGTAGAATCGACGTAAAGTGTCAAAATGTATAGGATAATTATGTGACAAGTATGTGACATATCGAAAGATATTGTCAGTTCCATATATTTTTTAAATTCGTAATGGAATCGCTTCAGAGCAAATGCACTTTGTCTAGGGACCAGATTCCTCGATAGTCGCTACTTCTTCTTCTTATTCAGCCAAATTGTATCAACTGCTGAACGTAGGCCTCCCCATCGATTACCACAATGCCCGGTCCTATGCCGCCAGCATCCAGCGCACTCCAGCAACCTTGACCGGGTCATCGGTCCATCTTGCGGCAGGCTTACCAACGCTGCGTCGACCAGTCCGTGGTGTCCATTCGAGAACTTTACGGCCCCATCGGCCGTCGGTCCTTCGAAAATGTGGCCGGCCCAACGCCACTTAAGGTTTGCTATTCTTTGGGCAATGTCGGTAACTTTGGTTCTACTGCCTATCGTATCATTCCTGATGCTATCTCGCAGAGAGACTCCGAGCATTGCCCTCTCCATTGCCCTTTGAGTGATTTTGTGCCGCCTAATGTTGCCCACAGTGAGAGGCCACGTCTTTATAACGTATGTCATCGCTGGCAACACACACTGGTCAAAGACTTTAGTCTTGAGACACTGCGGTATGTCCTGGGACGAGAGG
>JAAOEG020000029.1:10283877-10294209 GCA_011763625.2 Papilio bianor | reverse complement strand
TCGGCCACTACTGGCGCAACGGCCAGGAGATACAGGACCCTGAGAACTACCAGGAGGAGGTGCGCACTGCTCAGACAAACCTTACCTTATTTGATATTTTTCAATGCATTTACTGATCCTCTTGCCGGTTTATCGACTTTTTAAATAATAAATGGCGAGGAAGATAGCTGAAATTAATTTAAAAGATCAAGTCTTGAAACCGGTTACGGATCTGACCTTAAACAACTTCAGATTTAAATAAGTTTCATGTTTGTTTAAATGTGAATCTATCAACAATATTGTTTCCTCGCAAACCTAAGCGGTAAGTGAAGAGATGCGTCATTTTAAATTTAAATTGGCCAAGGTCAGGTCTAATTAAAATCTCAGGTATTAATAATTAATTAACAATGAGAAGTTGATAATTTTAATTTGCGTTCTTTAATTTAAAAAATGCGAGCTTGTCAGGTACAATTATTTTAATTGTATTCATAGCTTATATCAAATCGCGTAAAATGTTTGATTAAAATTTAAATTAATATTTTACTATACCAGTCCATTTGCTCATGTTCGATGCTACTTGGCATCTTTGTAATCAGACGCTATTTGACAGCTGATTCTTTTAAATTTTCCTATATTGTCTTTGTAATGTTGCTACCCGTAACCATTTAGTACAACATACTGTAGTGTCCGCGTTTACCACGACTCAAACACCAGTCTTAAGAGCTGAATACAAAAGTTTAAAACAGATCGATGCAATGTATAACGTTGTTTATATTGTTGTATAATGCAGGTGTACGAGGCGGCGCAGTTCCACGGTCAGAGCGGGCGCGGCGACTACGCGTACGGCTACCGCACGCCCGAGTCCGCCAAGGTGGAGGACCGCGCCGGCTCCGGCAACGTGCAGGGCTCCTACGTCTACAAGAACAACAACAATGAACTCGTTAAGGTATCGCAGTAAAGACATCACTACCACACCTTACTTACCGGCAACTAGATCTACTATCGTATTATATTCATCCTCTTTCTGCAGCAAACCAAAAATCTAATTATTATATTTTTTTAGGTGCGGTACTGGGCTGATAGCCAGGGCTTCCATCAGGAGGACAACCTGCCCAAGGTGGAGCTGAAGCCGGCGGAGGAGACCCCGGAAGTTGCCGCGGCGCGTCTGGAGCACGAGCGCGCCTGGCAGCAAGCACGCGCTGCCTCGCTGCACGCGCCGCTTCCCGAGTACGCACTGTTTACCTAAGTTTCGTTCACTGTCTGCTTTGACGGAAATTGCAGGTTTCGATTAACACTATTGTTTGTGTCGCAGAGAGTACCAGCCGGCGGCGTCCGAGCTGCAAAGCGCGGTGGTAGCGGCGCCGGCGGAGGTCTCGCAGCCGCGCGAGGCCAAGGCCTACCAGCAGCAGTACTACACCACCACTGAGGAGCCGGAGCCCACTGTCAGATACATTATTATTCGTACTAAAGTCCTAGAAATAGTAATTTAAGTGTGACTAATTATTGTATTGTTTCTGTAACCGGCAGGGTCCTCCGCGCGGCTTCTTCTACAGCTTCACGTACCCGGTGTCCGTCATCGTGCCGAAGGAGGGCGCGGCCTACAGCCAAGACCCCGCCTACCTCGCCGCAAGGACAGCTTAGACCTCGCTAAATAAAGGACTCTTATCTATCACTAATAATACTACATATTTGCAAAAATAATAGCATTCAAACTAACAACGAATAGTTTGAAATTATTGTGACCAATTTTAAGTATCTCTTTTTTAAGTCAACTTCAACTGTTGTATTTGCGTTCTCGCCAACAATTCTACCACACACTCATTTACTTGCAAATGAATACTTTTGTAGTTTAATTAGTAGATAAGGTACGTGCGTTTGTATGTTCAAGTTAATGTAAGCGGCGTAGGAGCGGGTGCACGGATCAGTTCGATCGATTTGTAACTGTACTGTCGCCGAAATAGGATAAGTTAAGTTGCCATGTTAGTCGCCAGTAGGTTAAGTTAGCTGTTATCAAACCAAACAGGTGATTATATTATAACAAATAAATACGATCCATATACGTCGTTGTTTATTTCGTCCTAACATTTTATTTAGATTTAGTGAATGCAAATACACATAGGTATGATAATATTCGAATTATTAAATAAAAAATGGTGAGTAGAGTAAATTACGGATTTAACTATTATTAAGGATCTATTATAAAGGATCTGTAAAAATAAAACGAAGTGACTACAAATACCATGTATTGAATCACACTTGTATGGGTAGATGTATGGGTATCAGTTGTGTCAGGGGCACCACGATGAGCGGCGCGCCGCCTGTCGGCAGCATCGCGTCTGTCCGTAGCCTGGTTTGCTGCGCGCCTCCACCGCCCCCCGGGGCCGCTGGCTGCCGCCCGAAGATCGATATGATGCTGGTGATCCCACTGGCTATGCCGTTGTAGGCCCACCCTATGGTGTCCGGCACGTTGATCTCTATGGGTAGGAAGGGAATGGCGGAGATGACGTCACCTATGGACAGCCTGGCGCGGCTCGGCAGCAGTAACAACTTTTGTGTTGTCTTTTCGTCTTCGGCATCCGCTTCGATGATCACAGAGTCCAAATCCTCGTCAACAATTCCTTTGTTAGCATTTGTTTTTGCGGTTGTTTGTTGGTCGGTTGTCTCCGCTCCCGTCGTGGTGTGAGCGTTTTGAATAAGGATTATTATCGGAGGTATTGGTCTGGAAAATAGATAAATATTACGAGTACATAACGTTTAGATTTATCCCTTAAAGTCTCAAGGTTGAATCTTGACACATTAGAGAGTGGAGTTTGTCGATAGCCGAGGTATGTGGACGTCACGCCGCTCATTAAAGTTAACGACTTAACTGTATTTAACCATCTTCCTTCATTCGCTTTAATAAATATTTGACTGTCATACTTAGTATTTAAAAAATATCAAGTACTAAAAAATAAGTTAATTTGTACTTTTTAGATTAACAAATACGCAACTTAATTCAGTTTATATATTTTTTGACGTAGGCCAAAAACCACTAATGTTTAAAAATGTTTTTGAGTGGATAAATAAAAATATTGTGTTAGTACTGGGTAAGAGTGGAAAAAATAGCGAAACAAACTGTGTGAAAGTTGTCAGCGGTGACAGGAGTAGTGACGTTTTCACACACGCTACAAGAAATCTGCTACTCACAAGTGCTGTGGCCAGGTACTCCTCTGCAGGTACTCAAGCCGTTGCAGCTGTTGCAGGTCTAGCAGCTGCTGCGCCTGCTGCTCCTGTCGGCCTGGACGCAGCAAAAAAGGCGCAGGGGCACACTGCGATGTCAGTACTTGCAGTAATAACACTGGCACCACTATAGTACAACACATTTTTGGCAATTTTAAATAAATTCTTCAATATTTTTCATAAAAGAACTGGATAACTTTGCTCTATTCACATCAAGTTTTTATTGTCACAAAATGTAAATAGAATTGTTAAATGTTGTGTTGTGTTGTAGTAGGTCGGTCGATAGCTATGCGACTACTGGTGCGGCGGCGGAGTCGGCCCACTGTCATTGTCATGCGAACTGCTGCGCCCACTGCGCCCACTGGCCCACTGCACCAGCACCTGACCTTGTCCGCTTTCTTTTTTAGGGGTACGATTTTACTACGACACCATACATGGCTACATTCATTCATCATTAGATTAATTGTTTGTGTGAACTGAATTTAATTAATATCCAACTTTCTTCGGTTTAATTCTGTAACATACTTTTTGTACAGGTCTTCTCACGTTAGTTTATGATAATATATGCATATATTGTCAAAATGTTCTTCTGTACATTTGGCAATTAGTCTCAACAATCAGAAATGTATCTTTTATATTATAAAGTAGCTAACCATCAAATGGCCACCTGAATTCGCTGAGTTAGCGAAGCGACCGCTGCCAATAGCTTTCTGTGATTGCAGATGCCTTGTCTACTTTTAATCAACGAAGGAAGAGACTTACCGTAAAAGAATATTTCTCCTTTCTGTGCGTGCTTTTATTTATCAAATCCACTTCCCCTTCTTATGATGAAAATGATGGGAAAGGAGAGGTCTAAAATTAGGCTGCCAGCGCACAGAATTATCAGATGAAACACGGAATTAATTCCGTTTCATGCCTGTCTTCTTGCACCAGTCGAGCAGGCCTAATCGTGCCACATATATTGTTATTGCTGGTGTCTTCTGTTAGAAATGTAGGAATGAAATTAGTACAGTGAACTAATCGAATCCTAATCGGAAGAGTATAATCATTAGAATTCAATATCCACTTTGCTGAGACCTCGTTATTGTGTTCGAATCGAGTCACACTGTGTGCGGCGGCAAGAGTTGTACGTACTATTGTTTGCAGTCGTAAGCCGGTGAGACTGAGAAGTGTCCGTTTTGTTAGATCTCTTGAAATTTTGCAGCCGGTAATTTAAGAAACCAACTAGTTTGCTTATTCTAATAAACTGTGTAATGAAGTTCTTGGTATAAAAAATATGGTATAATATATTACAAAAATATACCAAGAAAATTATTCCAGTAAGTGCGGTAGAGTCCGACAGTTGTAAAGATTCCTGCTCTCGGGGAAAACCGGTGCAGTTTGAAACGTCTGCTGATATGATCTGACACGGAAATGAGTAGCTTGTTATGTACCAACATTACCTTGTTTTGGTGGCTTTTATTTTACATTGACCTCGTTGCAATAACTTAGACCCTACGTACCACCATTACTTAGACCATACGTTCAAATGACTACAAGGGGATCCTGTGTTGTTTGTCATGGTCTAATCTACGCTGCTAATCATAATAATATTAATATTACGACTCTATGTTGTATTAGATAAACTAGTAATTACGGCCCGCATCAATTTATTAAGATAGGAGGAGGTTATTACAAATGAATATATAGTATGGATATATTAAGATAGTACATTTAATCATATAGATTAAGTATGCAAGGAAAATACCATTATTGTTCATTGTTCTAATGCAGTTTCAGCTCCTAGTGATTTTAACATATCAAATTGATTTAGGTGTCTTTTTGCTATGATGTTTTTTCAGGAACATGTGATGTCCTACAGGTAACACAACCTAGTATAGTTTCGTCATAATTTTTTTCTATTTTCTATTTGGTTAGTGTTCGTCAGCGTTGTCTAATATATATAAGATACTTCCAAGTTTTCTATGATCGAATAACGACAACGTAATTAATATAAAAACGCACTAGATGGCGCTGTGTGATGTTAAGAAAAACATCGCTTTAAAGTAATTAATCCAAGATTTTTTTATAATAAATAACAGATTATAATTTATATACATATATATATATATATTGTTTAAAATGGTGATTTGAGCTTTATTTAAATTAGAATAGCGTAATTTTATGTAACGTGTAACTAAATCTTTATTCAGTGAACAGTGAAGTGGTATCCCAAGTTACACGAAGACTCCTGAGTAATCGACATGACTTCACATGTCGCATTCATTTAAGCAAGTATGTTCTTACTTAAAGTGTGCGGCGTGTTAACAATTTTATTTACAA
The DNA here is from genome assembly GCA_011763625.2 of Papilio bianor. NCBI lineage: Eukaryota > Metazoa > Arthropoda > Insecta > Lepidoptera > Papilionidae > Papilio > Papilio bianor. Next base: position 10,288,689 of record JAAOEG020000029.1, on the reverse strand, counting down.
ATGCGGGTTAGTCGCGATGTTTTAGGTTTAACACAGTTAGCTTTTGCCCGATGCTGTCGCGGAATTAAATAAAAATAATCTTAATAATATTATAAATGCGAAAGTTTATATGGATGGATGGATGGATGTTTGTTAGAGTTTGTAGCCTAAATGACTGAATGGATCTCAATTAAATTTGGCATAGATGTAGAGGATAATCTGGAATAACGAAACGATTCCTGAGGGGTACGTAGTTTTTTGTTATTAACAAATTTACTCGATAATTCCGCAACGTACGTGAAATTCGAACGGAGTCGTGGTCGACAGCGTATAGGTCGGCAGTGTATATATATATACATAAATATATATATATATACACTGTCAAGGGGACATACATACATACAGGGAAAGCGACTTTGTTTTATACTATGTAGTGATGAAATATCTATCCATACATCTATACATTTTAAAATTCACATTTATAATATTGGTAAAGTAGTGTCATGAATATTCCTACCAATTGTCAGCTATATGCGAATTATAGCATCCCTGTATCTCAAATTGTCTGGGGTAAATAAGACAACTTTTAAAGCTCCCGGTTGTGAAAGCCTGAAGCAGAAAAAACCCCTCGTGATAACATGAAAGTCTTACATGAGAATGTGATATGTGTGATATGATGCCAATTTTTGCTGCTTTTCACCATCGCGACATAGTATAAAAGAAAGTCGATTTCTCTGTCCCTATATTCCTATGTATGCTTAAATCTTTAAAACTACGCAACAGATTATGATGCGATTTTTTTTAATAGATAGAGTGGTTGAAGAGGAAGGTTTATATATATAACAGCATCCATTAAGTAGTGGATAAATACATTTTAACAGTGGTAGAGCCCGCTTTAACATCTTCGCACGAATGTGCCGGCTCGCCCGGTGCAACACCACGACCACACAGAAGACAGGCGTGAAGTGGAAGATATTCCGCGTTTCGTCTGATGAGTGTCGTGCCGTAGGCCTAATACTAGTCCTCTTCCTCTTCCCACCCCTTTCTTATAAGAGAAGAATGGAAAGAGGAAGTGGACTTCACGGAGAAGAAGATGCATAGGAAGAGGAAATATTCTTTTCCAGTGTTTCTCCTCCTCCGTCGATTACAGGTAGGTAACGCATTTGCAATTACGGATGTCTATAGGCAACGGACACTTCGCTATTTCAGTGATTTTAGGTGGCCGCTTGCTCGTTTGCCACCTTGTATTATAAAAAAAAATACAGTTATTTTTGAGGTTTCTAATGTGGTGTCATAAATAATTACAAATTGTCGCTTACATTGCAACAAACCCAGGCTGAACCCTACGAGATTTATACCCGTGCGAAGGCGGAGCGGGCCGCTAGCTATGAGTATATTTTGATATCTACAGGCTTATAAAGTGGAGCAAGTTAATGTTATTGGAAATATACTACACTTTCCGCCTTCGCTGGACAATACTAATGCGAAATAATAGAAATAAAAGTGTTTATAGCAAAAAAATCAATTTATTAAAATTAACTCTATGGCAAGAATAAATAAATTATGAAAATACACTTGTGATGCTAAGACTATCGTAAACTACGTTATATCACGATATTGTGGCCGGCGTTGGTGTCGCGAACGGCGAGGGTCAGCGGCGAGCGCGGTCGTCAGGCTGGCCATCATCAACCACGACGTCAATCTCCACCTCGTATGTACCAGGCTTGGTTACCGAAGGCCGAACCACGACGCCGGGGAGTCGAGATTCCTGCGCGGAGTCCACTTCGTTCTCCGCCGAGTTAGCGACTACCGTCTCGAGGCCGCCGAGCTGTTCCGGGCTGTTTCTGACCGATAGGAGGCCCTGCATGCGCTGCACCAGGTACTCGATGACAGGACCGAACCGCGACACACCGTCGGTGGTGAGGATGGTGCGCTCCGGACCTCCCTCCTTGGGCTTGAGTACGAACATATGGAAATTGAGCGTGCGCCTTACGGGACGCGCCGCCGCCCGGCTGGCGCACGCCACGGCGAGCAGGAGCAGCAGTGCGCGAGGCGACATGATGCGTGCTGCACGGTGCCTGGCAGACGGGCTACGAGCGAAGCGGCGGCGTGCGGCCGGCGCGGCGGATGCGTCGACACTGCGCTCGCTGCGTTTTTGCTCCGCATCTAAGTCGAGATAACGGGTCTTCGGCAAAAAGATAGTAATTGCGCTGCGTTACGACGGCCGCCGGATAATTGCAGCGATCTCTCGACACCTTTCATTTCGAAAGCACTTCCATCTCGATTCATGTGAGTCATCTGCGCCATGCACCGGCGAAGATCGGCCCGCGTCCGCGGGGTCACGCGGCGGGTGTAGACACAGAGCGCGGGATCTAACGGGTCCGCTCCGACTGGTCTGTGTATCGTTATTATTGTGTTCAATAAGAGACACACCCGCGCCCGATAACGCACTCTTCGTGCTAGGGATAGAGTCTTTGATAAATCGATTCTTTGTTTTTGAAGATACAATTAGATGTTTAATGATATTTACAGCTATTAATCATAGCTGGAGAGAGAGGGTGGACGCGGCGTGGCGCGGCGAGGCTAGGGACAGGTCATTATCAAATGAGTTACGTTACAACTTTATTTCTCGTTGATACAGATGTTGGCTTCAGGAGGTAATGTTTAATGAAGGTTTATTAGGATTTACATATATCAATGTTGACACATAGGGTGGGGGGACATTACGCCTCGTTATATTAAATAATATCGAATTTATTTGCGGTCTTTGGTGAGCAGATCTGGTGCTACAAATTGCTACATAATAATAATTTCTATATAAGTTTTAGCAGGTAAATAAAAACGTTGTTTCTTAAAGTATCGACATTAGCACACAGGTCATCGTCAGCCACTGGTCGGTAATCGGATGTTCTAAATGGAAGACAATCATACGCTTGTTTCGAGGTCACCAGTCGCCAGTCACTATGGTGTTTCGCCAATTGCCTGGAACGAATCGAAATGCTCATGTCCTGGTTTCCTGACCCCCCCCCCCCCTCTCGGCTAATGGCTACACTAAATGTGAAGATTTTATTTTAGTTTATGTGTTTCGATGATTTAAAAATTGCAAGCAAATTGATCGATAGATGGATAGAATAGTTTCTCTGTGGCTAACGCAAAGGGTCTAACTTTTCATACTCTCTCCGGTTTTACTGCGATAATGAGCATTTCACACGATTTCCTTTCTGTAGTAACAGCTACTTGTTAACAATATAAAAACATTAAGAATGTGTACAAATTCGAATGTACTGCAAAAATATTTGAGCAAGTACGTAATGCAATGTTTTCCTCAGTTCAAATCATACTAAACATCTAATAAATTTTCTTTGAAGCTGTATATTACAGTATCAAGAGATCTGTTCCTATTAAGCTACATACAAATTGGCCTCCATTTATTGAACACGTATTAATGTAGCCGCTTGTTAATCTGTACGTTAATCAATAGCAATTACTCAGCACGTCTGTTATCTGTTGCAGATCACGTTAACTTATTATCACGTACTTTACCTGTAAGTTATAAATCTTCTAATTTGCAGATTATAACAAACTGGCAATTGCGAACAACACTGTTAAGCTTGCCGTTAGTGACATTGAAGCGATGTCTATGTGGCAAGGATTAAAGTCCAACGTTGTACAGCTCGCGGGGCACGTACACGGTTGTCAGGTCCGCGGGTATTTTATCGCTCACCGATCGCACAGGAAAGGGGCCCGTTAGTGGCGGTCTATCAGATTCGATGGTAACGGTAAGGCATGCAGGCCGCGGCACTACGCTGGGACTCGCCGCGGCCTGCGCTCTGCGATGGTCTATTACTATTTGTACCATCATAATTATATCTTTGACCATTTAAATATCAACACCCGAGTAATGACAGATAAACTGAGCGATTTATAGATTTTTTTTTGCTGAACAAGATATTTTTTACATTTCGCGCGTGGTTGCTGGGCCCGCGCGGAAAGGTGAAAGGCGGGGTCGTGTCGCGGCGCAGTTTATTGTGTATAATTGCATGTGCAGTTTTGACGAGGCTGGCGGTCAATCTGCCGATTGTAGAGTTCAATGGGACATAACTAAATTAACGGTACTTAATAGTATGTGCTGTATTTTTATAGTATTCGAAAAATTATTTGTATACTATTTATAAGTATGGAGTGTTGGTGTCGACGTCGGGTCCAGTGCAGAAAGCACTGGCGAATTGCTTTGTTTATTTTGGTTTTAAAGTAATTTTATTTCATTTGTTAAGAAGTTTAAAAAACATTGCCAAAACTACTTTGTACGAAAAGTAACTTGAACGGTAATATTGACAGCAAGATGAGACTCAAGTGTGTTTATATGCACTAGTGGAAGAAAAGAGTTCAGTCTGTATATAATTAATTTTGTGATTGGAATATCTCAAGCCCAAGCCCAAACAATCGGTAGGCCCGGACGGCTTACCGCCTTTCATAATTAAAGATTGTCGCCTATCATTTGAGATGCCCCTTTGGCATATTTTTAATTTATACTTAAAAGAAGAACGCTATCCGGATAGATGGAAAATTACCCGCGTAATTCCGGTTCCAAAAAAAGAATCAGGAACGGAACTATGCGATCATAGACCTGTAGCGATACTATCGGCGGTTGCTAAAGTATTCGAGACGGTAATACACAGCAGCATTTGTTCGCAGGTGAATTCCCGGCTATCGGACGCGCAGCACGGCTTCCGTAAGGGTCGAAACACGGAGAGTAACTTGTTGTCCTTCGTATCGGAACTAGCGCCTGCCGTGGACGCCGGAAGACAGGTCGACACTGCGTATTTTGACTTT
>JAAOEG020000029.1:10269485-10279892 GCA_011763625.2 Papilio bianor | reverse complement strand
CTGTCGATTACAAAAAGAATTATCAAAATCGGATCACGTACGGCGGAGATACGCGGTAACACACATAAAAAAACATATAGACGAATTGAGTACCTTCTTCTTTTAGGAAGTCGGTCAAAAATAATGTCTCACGAAAGTTTAAACAGTTTAAGTATACAAATCTATTGAAAAAACGAGGGGGAAGGCTGCTTCAGAAGATGTGACAAATAATACATCAAATGAAATTTAAGAACCAATTTGGTGCACCACTCATTGGTGCAATGAATAATGCAGATACTCTAACCTTACTCTATTATTACCGGTGTCGTAAGTTGATGCTGCATGTTCACTAAATTTACAAAGGCGGTAATAATTATATCGGTGTTACCCCGAGGTTTCGGCAGAGTTGTGCGCGGTGGTGAATTCGCCCTCAGACTCTTCCTCGCTGCTCTCGGTGCTCTCCTCGCTACCGGTCTGATCCGTCTGCGCATCTTGCTCGTCGGGATGTAGCAGCCTGCCCGATTTTATTGCCGGGATCGGCTTGACTGATGTCGCAAGCGTCACCGGGTTCACTTGCTGCACCGGCTGTACTGGCTGCACCGGCTGCACTAGCTGCACCGACTGCACGGGCTGCACCAGCTGCACCGGCTGCACTAGCTGCACCGCCTGCACTGGCTGCACTGCCTCTGCTCGTATAACCAGATTTTTTTCACTTTACATAAAAAACCAGCTGTTTCCCGCGACTACGCAAGGAATTAAATTAGAACCAAGTATCCGGTGTGTTATTACAAACTATAATCTATATCTGTAGTATATTTCAGAAAGATATGTTAAGCCATTGTGGAATTATCGAATAAATATGTAAATAAGAAAAAACATACGTATCCCTCGGGAACCGTAACTATTTGCGGAATCAAAAGAAGCCTATTAGTTTTTCCAGACTATCCTCTACCTATAAGTAAAATTTCATCAAGATCTTTTTAGCAGCTTAGGTGACAAAATCCAACAAACATCTATTCATCCATCCATCTAAACTTTCCCATTTATAATATTATTAAGATAAGATAGATACTTACATAGTTGTAGTAATTTTTACTTAATGTTATGTAACATTATTATAATTTAAATTATTTATTTTATTTAGTAAAATAGCTTCGCAATATTAGATTTGAGGGGCACTAAGCATGGCAATAAGATGCTCACTGAACTAAAAGTTTAGGGAGCAGTATCCAATCAGACATGTAAAAGTATATCTGAATGTTCTGAATAAAAGCCGTGTTAGTAGCAGGCCACGACTGACATTGGACAGTCCAGTCTGCGATTGACAATACGTCTGTGGACTCACGTTGGCTGGAGTTGCGCGCGGCGCCGGCGTCGGACCGTTGCTGCGTCAACAGGTAGAGCTGCACCGCGTCTCCTCCGCCGCGACTGCCCTCTCTGCGCACATCGCATCACAACGTACTTTATTTTTAACTTAATAGCATTACGCAATTGTTTATCATTTAAATTTAATGAATATTTCAATACTTTTTGTAACGCTATTGCCTATTTTTGTCGATTCCGCTGCCACTCGAGTGTGGCGAGAAATTCATATTGAATTTTGATTTATTTCATAAAACAAATTTAGTTCCTAAATACGGCCAATTGTAATGACAACGCGTGAGCCAAAAATTACCTTTTTTAATTAATGCAAAGATGCAGGACATAGTTAAGTAGTTAACTTATATAAGTTAGGTGCAAAGGTACTTACGCTATATTTTTGGTGCCGTCATATTGCAGGACTGAAGTCGCATTGATGCTCTTTATCTCCTCCACACTGGCATCCTTGGCCTCCTCACTACCGGAGCCGGGCTTGGGATGCTTATGGCGCAGTTTTGGAAGTGGCATCTCTAAAGCGTTAACGTTTGGTTACCCAATGTTTATTACAATTATATTACTGTTAACGGATGAAAGGTCGGCTTGATAGACGAAAAGATGTTACACCCAGTTTTAACGTAGAAACAGTGCGGAGATGATATGATATTGATAGTAAAGTGTCTTTTAACTTACATTGCAATCTAATACATGTTCTGTTAATATCCGTGGTCGTGCCTTTATAATAAATAAAATCAAAATAAATACAAATAAACGTACCATCATGCGGTAGGCTTTCGTCGGCTGATTGGTGCTCGTGCGCTCTGGGGAAGTCACACATTACTTATGTAGAAACTAGAAATTGCTGTCTATTTCCTGTCAGGCGCTTAATAATCCAATCGTTTATATGTTTTTATAAGTGAAATCTTAATATTATCATCATCTGGATCTTACCTTTATTCAAATTATTTGAGATAACTAATTGCCGCCATCAAGTTTGGATGTTGTACGTAATTATGTACAATAGTTTTGATTATAACTAGTGTAGTGTCTGGTTAAGGCAGATTTATTTTGTGTAAAAAATTCGATAGTTACTATTTGATTGTAATTTTATGGATTTGTAAAAATTTTCTAATGTTATTCATAAGACCCAAAGTGAGAGAGTGTGAGTTGTGCAACTGGTGGTGACATTGAGTGCAGGTAGAAGGGAAGAACAGGGTGTTAAATTACAACAAACAACATCCTCGATCTGCTAATATTATTTAAATAACTACGGCAACAAAGTTTACAGTACACAAACAAAATCGCAAATACAAATCAATTAGTCTACATTCCACGTCGTGGAAGTAATATATCAATCCTTATCATATTATTGCACCATCCTGTAGAACCCTGTATAATCGTTTCGTTTTTAAAAATTAAAGAAAAAAATATTCTACAAAGTAACAATTTTACAATTTTTACAAAAAGGTGATTAAAAAAAGTTATCAATTATTTGCTATTAAACCCAAAAGATACATACACAGGTTATTTATTTTTACTACGGATTTTATTTACAACACTAGCCTTTTAACTAATATTTATGAGCCAATATCTTAGCTGTAAATAATTGTAAAGATGAATAAGGAATTAAAAGACCAGAAACAACATAATATATGAAAACGAATTAGATCCGCAATAGATAATGACGAAGGCCAAATTAAGCAGTAGATCAATGAAGTCACTACATGCTGGCGTCTTCTGCTCTGTTGTGGGTGTCCTCAAGACTCTCTCTGGTCTCCTCGCTGCCTGACTGGCCTTCGTGCCCAGCCTCTTGCTTGGCCTCATGCACTGCCTTATGACCTCCTTTGTGTCCCGAACGCCTCGCCTCCGACCCTGTCACTGCTTCTGGAAGTTTAATGAACGATTTGTGATTCAAGACTGGCAAGTTTTGGTAACTAAAAGATCACTTTTTCACTGCTCACAACTTGAACTGACACTACAGTAAACTTTTGTCGTCCAGTGCTTTTACTTATTTACATAATCATTTTAAATTATTTATTCATCAATCGACTTAATATACTTTTTTAATTGCATTTGTTGTGTGTAGTTATGAATAAAACTTTATAACTACACACACAACAAATGCGATTAAAAGAGAGATACACTTATAAGTAATATAGTAACGATACCTTTTTCTGGGGCGTGGTCTGTAGACGGCGGCGGAACGGCAGCCAAGCGCGCCTGCTCCGCCAGGCCTGGCGAGCTGCCGACGCCCCTGTCGACAACAACACATTCTCTTTGTTTTATGCCGTGTTCGTTAGAAAAACAAACTGCTTAAATTACTTAAAATAAGGTTTACCTATAGTTTTTGGGGTTGACAAAGTTTACCGCGTTGTATCCGAGAAGCACGGGGTTGTCGGGCTGTGGTAGTGGTGCGGTGGGCACGGAGGGCAAGGGGGGCGCGGCGCGCAGCTGCAGCGGGGATATCACCTGAAGCGAAGGGTCCACCAGCAGCGTGTTCTGGTAGCCTGCAAAGTCACAGTAGAAATTTAGTTGTTACGAGCTACATTTAACTTTTGATTTTAACATTTTGACATTGACATTGTGTAAAGCAGAGAACACGTACCTCCAGCATAGTGCCCCTGAGGCGCGGCCGCTACGATGTACACAGGCTGATAGCCGCCGATCGTGCCTGGCCTGACAACACGTATCAAAACATAAGTACATATCTTAATAGCGGTGCGATTTAGTTTGGTGAACCGCAGCTGGGTTGCGCGGCATGGCCGCTCACCTGTAGCCCGGCACCGGCATGTGCACTATGAACACCCGCTGTCCCGGGACCAGGCCGGGGATGTTGCCCGCCACTGGAGGCTGCCGGTAGAAATCATTTAGTATATTAGTCAGGATACTATGTGTAAGTCATTCTTATTTATTGCTTTAATAATATCTCATTCACAAAAGTATCATTGTTCTAAGTACGTTAATAAATTAAAATATTGTCGTGTCGTGCGTGAGTGCATGTTGTGTACCTGTGGCGGCTGTAATGGCTGCTGCGGGGTCTGCACTGCGGGCACAAGCTCTACCTCGCTGTCAGGGTCCAGGGTCTCCAGCCGCGCCGTCCGCACTGGCACTGCCCCAACGATACATTGGATACTTATTGCACTAACTATTTGTTAAGATAGCAATAAAAGCATAGGGTGGAGTTAAATCAGAGACTAATCGCCAATACGCGTCCAGCCCTTCAGCGTGTCGAATACAAAAACTTAAATTACGACACAAGAAAAATAAAAATTTAAATGATGTCTGACCAAAAAAAGTACAGACAAAAAGTATCATTAGCAGAAATAAAGAAATAAAGTTTGTTATAAGAATATTTAATTATTTAGAACTTTCTCTGATGTCCTCTGAAAATGTACCACAGTTTCTTCAGGATCTATGAAATGATTTAGCAAAAGAAACTAACAAACTAAATCTAATCTTAAAAAATAATATTTACCGTTTTTCTGTTGTGCTAAAGTGTAGTAATTCACCATTTCTGGACTATCCATGTAATAATCTAATCTGAAATGTAAGATGAAAACGATTAATAAAAAACCGCTGACGTCATACTCTTACCCTCCCACAAATTGTTGGTGCTTGGTGCTACGGGTCGGGAGAGCCGAAGGAAGAATTTATAAGATGCGAAATAAGGTGGTCGTGACTATGCCTACGGCCACGCTAATGCTGCTGCCACAGCCACTGACTGACAGGTATCTGGATTACAGACGTTATACGTGCAGAATACTCACGGACTGATTTGGCGGCGATGCGTAGCGGAGAAGAAGTGAGGCGAGGAGGGAGGCGCGGCTTGCGCGGCTACGCACAGCGCTATCGCTAGCTGCAGCTGCAACACATATAACAACGATAACCATACAATACGAGTAAATGTTGACGAACAGTACACATTAGGCGTCTCATCCCCTGCATCCGTTCCCATGCATTTACATGGATCTGTACTTATACTGACGCGAAAACTGCATAGAATCCGATCACTGCTACCGTTCTTGACCAAAGGGCCTAAAGCGAATTCGTTCTGAATGGTGGCCAAACCGGCAGGTCAGATTTTGTGCGGCTACACGATTAGGAAAAAATCCGTTACTACGAGTACGCCCTGCACAGTTACTACATTATTGTGTGATATCATGCGTCATGTATTATATATTATCATGCATCATATATTACGCGGTTTTTTTTACATTACAAGGTGGCAAAAGAGCAAGCGGCCACGTTAATTCGCTGGAATAGCGAAGTGACCGCTGACCATAGACATCCGCAATTACAGATAAATGCACGCACGTACTCAACGCAGATAGGCAATGGTCTACCTCCAATCAACAGAGGAGGAGACGCATTGAGAGATAATTTTCTTTTCCTATGCAGTTTCTCCTCCATGAAACCCATTTCCCCTTCCCATGATATCCTTATAAGAAAAGCATGAAAAGGGGAAAAGGACTAGTATTAGGCCTCCGGAATGCACACTCATCAGACGAATCGCGGAATTGCTTCCACTTGACGCCTGTCCGTGTCCGTGTCCGTGTCCGTGGTATTGCACCGGGTGAGGTGGCCCATTCTTGCGAAGATACTAAACCGGGCTCTACCATTGCAGAATTAAATACTCATCTATTCAGCGTTATAGTGCGGTATTCAAAGGAAGTTTTTACAGTCCACTGAAGTGGCGTAATAAAATGAAGCGCGTTATATTTTCCTCGGTCCAAGCTGAAGGATGGCTAATCCGCGCACTCGCTGAATTACAATTAACCATATTAAACTGCTATCCCTTAACATGTTAATAGCATCATCAAGAAAGTAACAAATAATACTAATTCTGCATACAGCGTTTAAATATGCTCCTGAGAATAGACACGATAACAAATATTCTTTGACGAGGTCATTTTTCATTTGTTTACGCACAGCGATCTAACAGGTACTTCAGCTTCATGTCCAATTGTATATACCTTTTATATGTATCTCATACATGTATTAATAAATTTAGCCAACAGTTCCCCTAGATGTTTAATGAATAAAAACTTGAGAATGAAAACATATGCGGAATAAAATACCTTTACTTATAGAGATCGCGCGTCGCGGGTGTCTCATCTCATTAATGTCATAATATAAGGATTACATTTACATACACGTAAATAACTGTGGTATTAATGTTAACAACAAGCAGATAACATTGTCTGCAAACTACCCTGGCGAGCTCCGTCCGTGCCCGACCACATTGAAACATAATATGCAAATATGTGTAATTGGATTATGACATATTATTGGTAACAATTATAATACATGCGTGTACAAGTGAAACAATACTATGATGCATCATTTCCGAGGTGTTTTGCCTCGCTGAGTTGCCAAATGATTAGGCAGACAAAGTTCGTATCTGACATTGAATCCAACTTGAAATCTTGCCTACCTAGGAATTTGGTAAAGATGAATTGGACACAAAATCACCGTCGGTTTTAATACAACTTGAATGGAATATTTGCAAATAAAGTCGCTTAAAATAACAACCATTGGCTGCAAGTTTCCCGCGTTCGCGTTAACAAAGCGATAGTTATCAAGGATCGAGCAGATGAAGGTAACTATTATGTCAACAAAATAGTTGGAGTGCGACGGCTGCCAGCATTCTCGCGAATAAATTACAATAAATGAATGTTCGATGAGTTTGTTTGTGTGTTTACATCATCTACCTCTGTCATCAGATGCTCGTGCGCGATACATCGCGATTCCATACGAGTTGTGGGAGGAACAGCAATTATTTTACTAAGTACTATTAATGTTTATTTATAAAGAGTACTATTCAATCTCGAAATATAAATAAGGTAAGTGGACTTTTACCAGATAGAGGCATTTAAAGTACGGCTATCACTACGGTTGCTATAAATATTATCAACTCTAAAGTGAAATTTGTTCACGTAACAAGGAGACTTGGGATGACAGCCCCGGGTGTGGGTCAATAGTGGACAGCGCGCGCGACGTGTCTCCATCACAGATACGAGTAGTAACTCGCCACTCGTCACCTTACACTTTCAGATCACGTACACTAAAGGTTTTATCTTGTGCACCATCAAGGGCTTTTTGTCTTTTTCGTTGATTTGAATCCGTTATCATATTGCATCATGCCAAAAAAAATATCGCATTTTATCACGTTAACAGCGAGGTAAAAAATATGTTTTTTATTATATTCTGCACAAAAAACAAAAAAGTACAATGCGGTATAGTTAACATAGCCACAGGACACTGGAAGGTGTACATTTAGATAATGTCAAATTATGGTAACTCGCTTTGGACGAGATAATCGGATGTTAATGACACTACTAAACATGCCTACAGCAGCAGCTTACTTTAAAGTTATTCGAGGTTATTATGTGCATATATCCATTGGCCGTTATTAAGTAGTAACAAGATGTCCAAGTGTGACGGTCTTGCTACGGAGAGAGCAAGCTGCGAGTTGCGAGCTGTGGGCCGCTCGCACCACATGCACACCACTCGTACAGGCACACAGTACAGGCGCGCGGCGGAAGGAAACACCACCCATTAGTATGTGGTGCATGTACCCGCGCGGGCCTTCACCTACTTGCGATCCCACCTACAAACAGACTCTTGGGGTTCATGACGTGCCTCCCAAAGTGCACAATACTATTCCACGGAGATTTCTGGAGGACCGTTTAGTCCAGGAGTTAGCTAAGAAAACGATCGAGTGTATAACCCAATGTTGGGTACAAACCGCTAACTTCCGCACCTATTACAAGAGTTAAGGATGCGTAATGCGTACAATGGGACAAGCGCGACCTCGCATCACACGAAACGTTGAAGTACTTCTCAACCGTGATTTACTAATTTTATATTTTTATTGTACTGCGAGGAATTATAAAGCAATTTTTGGATTCGGTTTCTTGCCAATTCTTTAAATTACAAAAATATCGCTATCTTAGATTACACATCTTTATAGCGTCACTCGTAAGGTTGTACACCTGGACCAGTTTTCGTAGCACAAAGTTTTACTGGCAAAGAGTCCGCAATGAAGCAGCGTGACGTCATTCGTCGTGAGTCGTGCTATGCTCGACGATAGGAGCGCGCCGGTCCATTGGCCACTTTGTTTGCGCGGAAAATGTAAAAATATAATGTACTTCTAAGTAACGTAGATTCAAACACAAAGACGAAGTGAAGATTAGTGGGAAGTTAAAACAAACTAGTTTATCTTGATTTACGAGTTGGGTTATTTGGGACTTTTTGTCTTAAATTATCATTAGCATTATCTGATGATTTTTTTGATCACGTTCGTATTCCTTAATATATGACTTTACAAAAGCTTCATAAGTCGTTTGTGGATTACTATTATTTAAATAACTGCTGATATAATCAATCGATATAATTACAGTCAAAATGGTCTCACAGTAGTACGCTAAAGTCAGAAACTGGGTTCAAATCAATAAGAAATTTGAGTAGCAACAAGCAACGTAAAGCTGTTCAATCCATGTTCTATTGCTTAAATGTAGATGTTTAAATGTTAAGAAATCGTTAACTAAGTAGGCAACAAGTGGGTAGGCAGTGGTCACAGCGTGCTTCCCATTAGTTGATGTGTCGCAAGCAGCGCGGCCGGAGGTAGGTGCTTCCCGTAATTGTGGAGCGGGCGGCTGCGGGCCGCGCCTCACCGCCCTCAGTGTGCTACTTCTGTTTATACCTCGTCTTGCTCAACTCTACTGAAGGCATTCTATTATGACTTCAGTTGAAGCATTTTCATATAGAATAGAAGCTTTTCGTTTACCACACAGCAAAAAAATTCTACACATTGGATAATAGTTTGCGTTAGGCTTAAAAAAGTTCATATGATGTTATATTGTTGAGTGTTTAAGACTCAAGTTTAAAAAATTTGAAAGAAATGTCGATTTTTCATTGTTTCACAATGAGTACGCTAATAAAATTGAATATTTGTTTAATTAGATCGCCGGTGAGGCAGTTATCAAGCTCGTGATGATGTCATCAAACGACAACAAAACACCAAATTCTTTCGAACAATACTAAAGAGCTCTCGAAGAGACTAGACTCCAGAGATTGAGTGGTTCGCATTCACGTAGCCATAATCATAATTGTTTGAAGGTGATACAATAAACGTGTATAACACGTAGCATAGCATCCAGATGGATTAAACTTACAATGCTGTGTAAGTGCATACGAAATACAGGGAGCAGATACTAAGTTACAGGAGTTACTGTAACGATGCCATTATGATAGTACACATTTGTATTCTGAACTGTTGCATTAGTTGTTAACTAAAACATCCGCAAAATAAGAGTTGAAATGAGTAATTAAGAATTTCGAAATTAGCTAATTACTAGCTTCTGCCCGTAATTTCGTCTGTGCGGAATTAATAAAAATAGAGACTGTATCACCCTTGGGTAGTGTAGCTTCCCAACAATGAAAGAATTTTCAAATCGGTTCAGTAGTTTTGTAATGTATCCAATGCGAACAAACAAATAAACAATCAAATCTTTACTATTTATAATATTGGTATATAAAATTTAGTATATTGCCTGTTATTGTGAATCAATTGTGAAGCAAACAAAATGAAGTCTTAGATTGGACGCTATGAAAAGTGAGATCATTCCGTTTTATGGTTTATATACTTGCATATATTATGTTTGTAATTAACAAGGGAAGCAGTTGGTTTGTATGTTTTTAATATTAGTAATGTATGTTACGTAAACATGTAGGTCGCCAAGCCGATGTTATTGTATACAACGTGTAATAAATATTTTGCAAATTACTGCAATTAACAATAGTGCTCTCCCACTTAAAGTAAACAGAGCTTAAATATTTACAAAAACTGGTATTATTTATATACTTATGTTGTTAATTCGTCATTTCCACTGACTATTTTTTTTCAAGCTAATTAAACATATGTTATTGATTTTCAAGACATCAAAAATTAATTGTAAGTACACGTAACTTGTGAAATACTTGGCGTCCATCACTTTTACTGTAGGAATCCTCATGAATTATAAATATATGAAAATTTCAACATTCACTATAATTATAACGCGCAACTAA
>JAAOEG020000029.1:10226910-10241232 GCA_011763625.2 Papilio bianor | reverse complement strand
GTTTTCACACACGCTGCTTAGCGCTACCACTCTCTCCCCAATTTCCCTAAGCAAAGACAGATCCTTTGTCACATCTGTGAATTTCTTTTAAAATTTATCAAATTGTCGATCCACAGCAGATTCTATCGCTTGCAAGATCCCGGCATCAACCGGGAATGATTGGATCGAGCTTGAGCTATCGTCAGTGACGGTTGGTGCAGTATGTGACTTTTTGGAGGAGCACGCAGGGCAAACCCATTCGCGTGGTGCTTTATTGGAACGTCCGGAGCGCGCACAATAACGGTGATAATGGGAATCGCACTTGCTACAGGTTATAATTTCTGTCCCTGTAGTAGGCAGGAACTTGCCACAACCTCCGCACTTAGCCATAACTAAGTTACAACAAAAAATATGATTACTGTATATTGAAGCTATTTACAACTGTTCAATCCTAATTACTACGAAAGAACGATTTAATTATAAAAAACAGTAGAAGCAATTTTTTTTTTCTATATAAATCTATTACTATTAGAAAATACCTAGGATATCAATTACAACAAAAATAAACGATATTTATGTATGAAAAAAGTTATGTGTTAAAATATAGCTACGTTTAAAAAAAAATAACATTAACATTAAAATTAGAACTTGTTTTATAACTATAACACAAATTTTAGTAGAAAAAACTATAACTAATTACAATTGCAATAAATACTAAAAAAAAAAAACTGAACGATAACAAAAAAAAAAAAGTCTACTGCTGCTCAGGCCCGAACCACAGCCCTAGCCGCGCCTTCAATCTCGACGGGACGCATTAAGCCACTGCGCCACGGCTTCTTTGTGCACGTTGTTGAATTAGAGATTTAATTATTAGTATTTTCTAATGTAGCGTGGAATGACTTGCAAATTCGACGTATTCGTCACAAGTTACCGCCGCATAATTCACGTTAAGCACAAGTATTTCACCACTCCAATATAGTATTTATGTTCTTACGGGCGATAGATTCGACAGAATGACACATTTAAATTATGGTTTCTTATGTTTATTATTAAATTTTAAAACAACAACATGCCGCACTTAAGACTGGCATTAGTGTTTGGTATAAAACTGTTATCAACTACACAGTGCGCACTATGACTTATATGCCATTTTAAGCGGTTTATTTAGAAGAACAAATTTGTTTAGCTATTTTAAACGTAATAATAAAGCGGAGCGCGATGCGATGCGTGCGCACGCGACGTGACGTATATGATTTACTAGTTGTTTATTATTATAATTTTAATTTTTTTTTTAATTTTAAATTTTAAATATAATTAAAATTATAAAATTCATACGAGTGCTTTATCCACTTTGAATGTTATGACAACACGTGAAAACTTACTCGCCGTATACTGTATCCTGCACGTGTGGGTACTGTGAGAGCAAACAGGCGGTGAAAGCGGCGCCCACCGCGGACGTGTCGGAGCCCGCCAACACCAGCACGAGGGTCTCCTCGCGCACCTCCAGTTCGGATAGAGGTGACATCAACAACATATCTAACATCGAATGGTCTTCTCTGTCACCTGAGTGGCGAAAGAAAGAAAAAGTTTCACAATTTGAAAAAGTATAAAAATCGATCGTTAAATCAAACCTGTAAAAAGCACTTTAGGTTTTAAACGACTTAGACTACCGAACTATTAAAAAAATCAACTAAGTCCGGTTCATCGTGTATTTTAATCTGTTTTTTTTTTTAATTACTATGACGCTGTTAACAATGCATCAAACATTTATATCAGCTAATGATTTTTTCCAACTCTACACTTAAACAGAGACATAGAGAATGATGAATTCTTAAATACGAGTAATGTTCTTCCGATCGATAGCGTTGAAATTCGTAATTTTTGGTTTATTGTCTTGTATTCAATATATTCACGTAACTTAACATAGAAATGGTCATTTTACTGTTTGATGATAAGTATAGAATATACACTAACTTTCATCAGATAACTGCTTGCATTTCCGATCATCCTTTTTCATTTGAATAATCTGCAACAAACATTTTTAAACATTAGCCTATATTTTCTTATAGTACGTGATATGTGTTTGCATACGTTATCAATGTAATTCCATATGTAGTCTCTGTGTGCGCGTAGAGCGGCGTGCTGCGGCAGGTGTCGGTACAGAGCGCGCGCCCACAGCCAGGGCTGGCACATGCGCGCCGCCGTCAGACGGCAGTACTGCTCGAACGCGCACAGGAACGGGCAGTGTGACAACCCTTGCGCATGCACTTGTACGCCTAGGGTCGTTTCTAAACGAAATCACAAAAATGTATTATGGAAGTGTTAGGTAATCTACCAATACACAC
This sequence comes from Papilio bianor, assembly GCA_011763625.2. Classification (NCBI taxonomy): domain Eukaryota; kingdom Metazoa; phylum Arthropoda; class Insecta; order Lepidoptera; family Papilionidae; genus Papilio; species Papilio bianor. The sequence goes on along the minus strand of JAAOEG020000029.1, from coordinate 10,238,908 downwards.
ATTAATAAAACACTGAATTGAGTTATAATTATTGGTAGATTGATCTTATTGTTTTTAATTTAATTAGAGTCCCATAGAAACCGCATTATATACTGAAGTAAGAGTTGTAATATTGAAGACATTACTTGTACAAATTATTACATTTAAATCAAAAAAACGCTTCATATCAGCTATGTCTATAACATTATTGGTTGTTCTCAAGTCCACACACGCACTCGGACGGTTGGGCGGGACTGGTGTGGAGATCAAAAATAGGGATTGAATTAAAATTTCTATAATTTCACGGTATACAGTTTATACAAAATTATTGTAGGCCTGATTGAGTGTTTAATTAAGTCCGACCAATAGACCCCTCATAGTATAAAGTAATCGCGAAGAACTACTTGTCATAAAGTTTTAATGTTACAAAACTGGAATTCCATGAACATTGTAACATAGGAGCTTAGACAAAGACAATGCAACATATCACATATATGTATATGGGCTTGTGTGCATTTACTTGTTCTGGGTTATCACTAAAGTACTTTAATTGGTAGGGAATTTTTCTTAAAAATAAGTCGTAATTGTGTGAACGCAAGACTTACCGCAAACAGAATCCATACTGTATGCTGTAAAGTATTTCCATATTGAAAATATATTTTTATCGGCGACTGAGGTTAAACGCTCCGTCAATATCTCGCTTTGCCGCGAAAATACCTTCACAAAGGCCTGTAGATTCTTCAGCGAGAAGTTGGGAGTTACTACTTTACGACGTGGACGCCAGATGTTTACTGCGATAAAATTAAAATAAATGCAATGCAAAAATAGTTTCACATAGCACTGTATTATATAGTTAAACATAGTCACACAGTTATAAAAGGAAAGTACCAAGCGTAAAACACGTTGTCTACGTCTCGCTTACAGCGCGGATAAGAAAAGTATAGACATCTTTGCGCGCGAAAGTCATAAATTCTAAGATGAGTTTTTGAAATAGAGTCCATTGGTGTGGCTACCTTAATACCAGATTTATTCGGTCTGGTACGGAACACAACAAATAAAATTTCATCGAAGCGTGCAACCAAGTTGAATGCACCCGGTACCCGCAAAGGTTATATTCTACAAGGTAGAAAACCTTGTACTGCACCCCGCGCTAGCTTCGCGCGGCTAGCCTAAAATATTCTGAAATTTCCCTTATGAAGTGTGGCACAAGGGGCATATGAGCTGTATTTTGTTTTAGCTATACCTTAAAAAAAACTGTTGACGTACGCCTTAGTCAGGATTTAAAAAGCCCTGTACCGCCAGAATTTTAGTTTTATGACTACGTCTACAACATCTTGTACAACAGCAGTGAAAAGAATTAAAAAATCACTGCCGGTTCGAATATCTTAACGCGAAAATCAAAATAACCTCTTTTTTTTGTTACTGACTTGACACTGTTTGCCTTGAAGAGGCATTTACAGCTTCACCGAGCTTGAGGTGGCCGAGCGCAGATGGCGCTTAGCCTAAACCTCGTTTAAGAGTAACTAGGCCCGAGGGCTCCTTCCGGAACCTCGGCTCGGGCCGTTAAATCGTTATTGTTACAGGATTGGGAGCCGCCGAGCTGTTAGATCGCTTTGGTGGACGTTCCATGAAGTGACTGGACTCAAGGGACCCCGAGAGGGGACCTCGGCTTGACGGTTTGTTGTTATCTGATTATTATTGTTATTAAATATATCTATCGTTACTACCACTTCGGAAAGCGTTAGCTCTGGGAGAAGAAGAGGCGGAAGAAATTCCAGCAACGCTTCTATCATTGACAGTTGAAGAAGCTCTCAACAAATCATTAATCATAATATGACACGACGCACCTTTATGAAAGCGCGATGTAACAGACTAGTGGCGCCATCAATTAGTCATTACTAAAAACTGATTAGCGCTTAAACATATGTTATTTGCGGAATAACTTTCTTCGCTTTTATGAATTTCTTGTTGTAAACCAACAAAGCGGTTGCTGCTGCTTTATAATATGTCATCGAGTCTACAAAATCACCTAACGTCGTGCAGTGAGTTATTTTAAATTAAATTTAATTTAATGTCTTATAAATTAGCATACACAGGTTATACGAAAGCTATACATTTATTACCTGGGGCAATGACACTGCCATTACCCAGGAGATGACTGAACACTTCCATAAGATAGCCCTTCTCCAGACACGTCTTCATGACCGCCTCTGCTATCGTAGGATCAGAAATAACTGCAGCAACAAAAACGTAGAGACAACATTTATCATAACAGGAATTAATCAAATGTGTAATAAGAAAAGTACCTGTATAATAATCATAACCCAACCATAAACTCGTCATTCCATTGTGTTTTGTTGCTTCTAGTCCGAATTTTTTGAACGCTGTCATTCGACCTTTAAGTATAATACTCGTAATTGTATTTGTATATATCTATATATGTAACACATTTAGCTTTACTGTAAGTCCAATATTAAAAACAGAATAGTATTAGCAAATAAATCGTATGAAATAATATACGCTACCTTCCCCGTCCCCTGCGAACATGTATCCGTGGCCTATGAGCGGTAGAGCGGGGTATCTGCTGCCTATTGTCTTGGAAAGATTTATAATTCTTCTTAACTTCCATCTCTTATACAGCACCCAGATAAGCCAGATGGATACTATTAGTAAATACGGGGAAACCATATTAATACGAAAAAATGTCGGACTGCTAATTTGGCCTGCACGATAGACACGAAATGTGCCAAATCAATAATTAAATAAATTTCCACTTTTGCTTTTCTAAGTTAGTACTTAGTTGTTTCAGATGTGAAGATAACGTGATCACGTTTTGCAGTTAATTGTTATAGCTAATTGCATTATTGTTTAATGTTTATCCAACAAAGTAAAATTTACTGAAAAACCATATAGAAATAATTTTAACGATATCATATTACTTTTTAACAGAAATCCGAGGAAGCAATTTACCTGCATGTTTTTCAAACTTGGAAAAGTGTCATCTAGCGACAATTCGAAACTTTTTGGTCGAACTTAGTTGAATGAGAATGTTGGAAGACAATTGTATTTATAGTATATACAACAGATGGCGTTTGTTGAAATTATGTACGAAGGCGATTTTACTAATGACAAAAAAAGAACGCCAACTTCTTAAAAAAGGTAATAAAAAGGATGGTAATAAAATAATGCCATGAAAACCTTTGGGAGGAAGAAAACTCTCGGAGTCAGGGTAGGCCGAGGTACACTAGTGATATTTTTATGACCTTTTAGACCTAGTAACGTTTAAGTTCCTAACTAGGCCGAAACCGACTTCAAAATATGAATAATTGTACAATATTGACATAATACGAGAAAGAAGAGACTTTTCTTTCTCTTGAGGGTATTTATGACAGTATATTGACACTCTTTACTGCATTTAGTTGAGAACATTTTTTTTAGGAAGTCGGTTTTCTATTTTCTTAAAACTTTCATTTATTTTTTGATTTTTAGTGAATATGAAGTTTTATTACCAATATTATTAACACACAATGTAACGTGTATCTAACTTCATAAAGTAACTTAGAATTCTAACAGTGATAGCAGATTACGGTCATCTATTCAACAGTTCACAAAAGATCTTCGTAGGAACATTACTAAATTAAAATAAACTACTCCGCAACACTAAATTGCCTTTACCATATTATATGCTATTTAGGTTTAAGTTTAATAATTATTATTAATTTAGGTTTAAGGTTAGTTCCAAGCAACGAAACGACAATATCATGAATATCAAATAATATTTATTAAGAATTACATAAAAACTTCTACTCGTTACTTGTTGCTAGTGTTGTCCTATTAAATTCAGATGTGGCCCCTCGCTGCGGGCAACATAAGGCTCCTCAAAGGCACTCAAAGGGCAATGGAAAGAGCAATGCTCGGAGTTTCTCTGCGATATCGCATTAGTAATGATGCGATCCGCAGCAGAACTACGGCAACCGACATTGCACGAAGAATTGTAGACCTATAGTGGCGATGGGCCGGCCACATTGCGCGCAGAAAGGATGGCCGATGGGGCCGCAAAGTCTTGGAGTGGCGCCCACGGACGGGTAGACGCAGCATTTTTCAAGAGCTACAATTCTTTCATTACTATTTTTTTAGGTATGTCCTATATATGTAAGCCAATATAGTAAAGTTGTCCTTTTCTTTGTTACGATTATTACATTTTCCAATTAAGCGTAGTGTTTAATATTTTGATATCTTCTAAACTATTGATCAGAATGACATAGCTCAAAGGGCAATTATAATCTACAGTAAATTCTCCTAATTATTATTAGATTCATTTGGATTCAAATTCATACCGAACGCATATATATTACCATGCGTGGCGCATGCATTTCAAAGTGGAAAAAATACTTACTTTGCGACAACCTCATAAGATAGATACATACATGCTATCGCAAACTTTTATTGAGCTTGTTTAATAAGCTACAATTCTTTCATACATCATTTTTGTACGTTCTATGTTTTAGCCTACAAACACAAGAAAACAAAAAAAGTATCTTTTTTCGTGGCCCATTTAAAAAAAAACTCAAAATCTACTAGGTAGGTTGTTAACTTTAAAATTAACAAAAAAATTGGGACCCACCTTTAAAAATTTATTGAAATACTAAGTATCCAAATTGGAGCACCAAAGGCGGAGTTATGTGGTACACACACAGAAAAAAAAGATACAGACGAATTGAGTACCTCCTTCTTTTGGGAAGTCGGTCAAAAAGTAAGAGAAAAATAATAACTGTAGTACTCCAAAAATATAGTTGGATACTGTTTAGTTGAACACATGTTAAACTCTTTGACTGCCGCTGGTTCATATTATGGATGACAACATGGTTATATATGTTTTAATATAAATATGTGTCACTCATATGTGTCATGTATCATTAAAAGTACTTTATTGTTTATTGTCACTGAGTAACCTCGGGTTATGGCGGCCCTGTGTCGAAAAATCGATATTATATAGTTAGGAATAAAAGCTATTGGAATCCGTGTGCAATAGGAAATTCTGACAAATAGTTTATAAAAGATGTCGCACACACAAGCAATAAGCGTAACTAAAAACCAACTCGCGTAGCGCGCGCGCCCGAGTTTACAAGATATCTACGGGATCGGACCCCACCGGGTAGAGTAATACTGATATAACACAAAAGAGATTAGATGTATATCCTTTTATTAACCGAGCAAAGCAACGGCATGTCGCTAGTAACATTATAATTCTATTTTAGATATCAAAGAAATGAAATCCTTGCATAAAGTATTAATAGATAAACATTTGAATTCTTTAGTGGCTCCCAGTTCCCAGCCTTCAGCTTCCAATCTTTGTTAGAAAGTAGCAGAAACGCGCATAGCGAGTCGCGGCGTAGGAAATTTATCTGGCGAGACTCACCTTCCTGTGTCCCGAGGGAAATCACTAATAAACGAAAATACTGCGTAGCGAGACAACTTTAACATCACACAAGTTTTATAGTGACATTCACACACGTGTTTTCATACATGAAAACGAATGACATTAAATTCTAAGGGAAAAAGTATTTTGTTAAGTTAAGTTAAGTCTAAAACAAGTAGATAATTGTTATAAACATCTACCTTTTCTAATTATCTTACTAGTTACTCTGGGTGTAACTCTACTGTTGATTTATTAATCCGTTCAAAACTAATTTTGAATTGTAATCACTCGCTGTGTAGCTAAATGCATCGCAGTCATATATGCCCGTACAATGAAACTACTAGTCGAGCTAAAAATGTAATCTGGAACGTCGATAATTATAATAGAAGAATTGAGATCATTGCTGACATTTAATCTAAATCTTTCTGGCCAATAAGGGCTGGTACGGTTTTGCCAACGGAAACAGACGACGATGCGCCAAAGATATTAATATTAATTCACAAATATGACATAGATCTAATACTTTTATCACGGTCTTCAAAAATATGTTACGTGCATAACTAAGTATAATATAAGTAACTACACAGATATTTGTATTACACAATATTTATCGTATACTGTTGTCCTCCTCATATTGTTATTCTCGTAAATTAATTGAATCTGCGGCTCGACGATAAGTAATTTCGTTGAGAAAACTTTTTTCATCACAACACCTTGAGAGTTCCCCGCCTAGCCAAGCTCGGCCGAGAGGGGTGGGGGGGGGAGGCAAATAACATTATAAAGCACAAAATACTCATGCAAATTTCGTCAACAAAATTGAAGTTGTATTTGAGAATAAGAATATTACGTACGTACTAAGTTTACATTATCACTTTCCTAAAAGTCTGTGATAGCAAACTTTCCTTTTATTTTCTGCATACTTCTGAATGTAAATTTCAGTTAAAATTCATTTTTTTCCGTGAACACACATACAAAAGTTATCGGTCATTGCTCTCATTACCTTCTATCAATGATAGAGGTGTAGTTGTAGTTTCTTCCGCTACTGCTTCTCCCAGCGCTAAAGCTTACCGTTGTGGTAATAATGTTAGATGTAAATATAATAATAGTAATCAGATAACAGCAACCGATCAAGCCGAGGAGAGGGTCGAACCTCTCGGGGACCCTTGCTTCGGAATGCTAAACGCGTATTTGGTGATAGCCCAAGCCGAGAACCCCTCTCGGGGGCTCTTCAATTCAGTAACTTCATGGAAGTGAACTAAGAGCTTGGCGGCCTCTTTAATCGGTAATAAAAACAAAGTGACAGTCTGAGCCGAGGCTCCTGAGGAAGAGCTCGAGTTAGTTACTCTTAAACGAGGTTTAGGCTAATTACCATCTGCGCTCGGACGCCTTAGGCCCGTAAAGCTGTAAATGCCACTTCGAGGCAAACAGTGGCAACTCAGTCACCCAAAAAATCTATAATTATATTTGTAAAACTAATAAAACCTATGTTCTTGCACGGGTATGTCGCGAATGTAAGCCCACGGTAAGACTGCTGGATACAGACTTACACTACAATGACCTGAACATAACACGAATTAGAACTGCTACACACATCTAATGCAGCACACAGTCTTTAACACGCATATCTTTGTCGTTTTGTTTAATTAATACTAGCAATGTGGATGTGATCATCCGAACATGACCCTCAGATTGCGGTTGTCTACGCCGCGCTGATATACGGACTTCAAAATATTGCAAATAAGACATTATAATGAATTTTTACGACCCCCGGACCCGCATGACTGTTAAATATTTTCTATTTCTTGCGTTTGTCAATAATAAACTGTAACGAGTTCATACCATACTCATAATAATCTACTATATAAAAAAACGATAATGAATCCTTGTGACATCGGAGACATAAAAAAATATCTTTTCAATAGGTATTTCTTAAATATTTCTAAATTAAAATAAAAAATAGAAAAGATCATTGTTCTTACTCACAAGTGTTACTTAGATACGAATAAGGACGTAATCTGTTGGTACACATAATTCAATGCAGACTTTGAGTTGTTTTCGTTTCATCGCTTCGATGTCAAGAATCATTGAGGTCCGCAGCCTCGCCGCGGCCTCGCCACAGCATCGCCACAGCATCGCCGCCGGAGAGATGCTCTTACAAATTAAAAAACAACTATGTCTTAATAAAATTATACATTCATTTACTTTTGTTGAATTTAAGAGCAAAATGTGGTTCAAATTACTTATCTACGTATTTTACAGATATAAATAAATGTAATAAATAAAAGTAGTTTTAAATATAAATCGTGACCTTCAGTCGAAAGTCACTTGTTGAACGCTTTATGTTGTCTTTTTTATTTTACTTTCTCTTACGGTTCATTTTTTGTTTATGTCCTTCATTTAACCTACTTAGTGACCATTTTATTACTTTAATTAGCTAGTACCTTACGAGTATGTAACCATTCAGTTTGTATGTAGAGACGTAATTAGGTCTCCTATCGTAGGTAACTAGACAATGGCGATGCGCTGCCTATTTCGCTGGTGTTCTATTTAACTTTTTTTATCCATACAATTTTAGAATAATAAATAAACATCTGTTAGGTATTACTGTCTATTTCTGAAGTCAGCTATATGTTTTCAATGTGGATGAACCAGCTTACATATTATTGTCTTTTTTTTGTCAATGTGAGTGAAACCGAAAAATTGTAGTACCATGATGTTTTGGTAATGAAGTTTAATGTTTGCTGGATAAGTATTGAATCAAAAGATATCTTTTCATACAAGAGACAGTCAATGAGCAAATGAAAGTTGTCAAATGTTGCTTCATAAATAAATCAAATGTTTGTAGGACGTGTTATTAATATTAAATAGGTAGGTCCTGCCTCAAAGTGGGTCGCGTGATCTTCGCGTTGGCGACCTCTACATCACGTATTCATTGACTGAAGCCAATCGCCTTTTTAATTCCACAGATTAAACTTATTTTTTTCTAGTTAAATATAACAAATGTGATGAAATAAATTATTAGGATACAGCTTGAGATTTAGATAAAGACCTGTTACACAATACAGCACTGCCGATTTATTTATCAAAGTAAAATTCAAAACGGGATTTTCTTAATCAACATTACTCGACCCTGAGTGAGGCAGTGTTTCTTAATAATGGACATACAGATATCGGTACTATGATATTACTGTATGAATAGGTATTGTAAGTGAAGTTTCAATTCCATAATGTATTCTGTGATCGGATTCAATGAATAACTGATGAGATGACGCCACCATAGCACTCCCCGTCTTACTCGCTACTTTATTATTGCATACACTCGCTATAAATAATACTTTTACCAGGTTAAATGTTAACACAAGACATGTTATTGCTGCCCTCAGTAAAAGGTGAGAAAACACTACTTACCGTCCAAATTATGTATTGAAGCTAGAATAATTCGCAAAACGAAGTCGTAATTCGAAAATTAGTGGGAATATTCGAAACGCCATAGTTATGATTTCGCCGAAAATCGCGAAATATTCAGTTTTGGGACTTTGAATTCGGCAGGCCTTGATGAAGTCCCGTTTAGTTGATTATGGCCTAGTCACCCCAACTTAGGGTAGGCTCCGAGCACCCAAGTGGGGATGTTTAGTGAACTGATAATGATATGAAAATTGGTAGGAATATTCGAAACTTACTATTTCGTTGAAAAACCCCTTTTTGGGAAGGTTGAATATCTTGTAGATTCACCGATTAATTTTGCACATCTCGACCATTTTATTCATAAATGCCTTCCTTCTTACGTCAACAATATTTCATTGAACAATTTGCGCATTCGAAAGCAACTTAATGTTTTAAAGGAACATTTTGGGAGCTCAATGAATATCTGATGGATTTACATTATCGGCCTTATATCGAGTGCTTCTCGATTTTGTGCTTCGAATAACTTTTAATATTCATTAGGGTACGCACAGCTCCAACCTCGCTGCTTTAAACTTGAGAGACAGCTTTTATTCAAGTTACTTAACTTTAGAGTCAAACGTTTTATCAAAACATTTTTGCTAATAAACTTTTTAATCAGAAGTTATCTTTGAAGATTATTGATAGAGTACAAGAAGAGAAGTGTGATATTACGAGTATCAGCGGCGGCATCCAGGTTCTAAGAGATAGTAAATAATATTATTAATCATTTCACTATACGAAATTCATTGAGAGGTTTCTTTTTAAACTACATAATAATAATTGTTGTGAATTCTTGTTTTTGGCAGCTTGAGGGTATGCTTTATTTATATATCAAATTATGTTATTTATCAAATTACATCAGACATCAGACATACATTTTGCGTCAGAAAAAGCTTTTTGTATCTATTAAAAATTGTGTTGATTGCAGTTGTGTAGTTTTGTAAAAATCCTTCTTTTTAATAATACAAGATTAATAATAATTCATAATACAAGAATATTGACCATTTACCTCTAAAGCACTACGACGATCGCCACCGACACGACGGTCACCGTAGAACAGACATAAACACATACATACAAGTAAATTTACACACATGCGACTATATTCTTCATATTATATTACGTCACTCGAAGCTCGAAGCAATTAATAATTCAACTTTATATAAGTTATATGTGAGACGAGGCAACTTATCAAACTGATAGACAACTTTGTTCATTAGACAGTATTTCAACACGCCAGTGCTAACAGAACGACGAAGGAAAAAATATTTAATAATGTTATGCCGTTTTTGATGTATTATTCGTTTCCTTTTTACGTTTTCTATGAATGTCTTCTAGTTATTACATTATGTTACGTTTTTTTAAGTAAGAAATCTTTTAAAAGGACCTTTTGAGAACAAAATATTGATACTTTATTCTACATCAATCCGTATTTCTCAATGTATTTTTAGTCGAATTTATTACATTACGGTAAAAGTACATACGTGTCTGTAACATTTACTTGGATAATATCTTTATATGTAACATTAAACGTATCCCGAGCGAGTGAGACATTAATCATAGCAACTTTTCATCAAATGAGAACGTGACAAGAATCTGTAGGCACGAGTATGTCACCAGTCGTGTCACAACGCGCGGAGCCTCTGCGCTACCACGATTACACCAACCATTATGACACTCGAATGTACATACATCAACGTGAGAGTTATATTATTATATATAATAATATTATAATACATATACCTATATATTTATATATTATATATAATAATATTGACTTAAGGCCTAGTAACCCACCCCTTAGTGCGCTGATATGGATATAGTTAGCTGTTTAAGTTTAGATGCATGGATGTGTTTGTTAGAGTTTGTCGCCTAAACTGCTGAAGGAATCTCGTTAAAGTTAGGCATAGATATGCTACTGATTCAGCAACGGCTTATATCATATTGAGATTTTTTACAGTTATAGAATATATTCTGGAATAAAACAAAGGATACTAACTTAATTAATTCCGCGTGGACGGAGTCGCGCGCGACAACCAGTATTGATATATTTTAGACTCTAGTTATTGTTAGTGTAAAAAGCTTTAAAATATATACGTCCCCTTAAATTATACTACAGTGAAATTAAAACTATTGACCTTAACCAGGAAGGTTAAATAAAATAACTATCGACGGATTCAGGATTAATTTAAACATAAGCAACATTTTTATTAGTGTGGTGAGGTGGTGGGCAGAATAAAAGATTTTCCTCTTCTTACTACTTTATTCACTATTTTTAAATATCTTATTACACTTGTACACGTTTCGTCTTGCCGTCCTTCACTCGACTCATTATGTTCGCTCTCATACCTCCGTTCCATTCTGTCCGATCAGTCATTCACGCATCTCAATCTTAATTGTCTAACATTCGTTCAAAAACCATAGACCTACATTAGTCCATTTAGTTTAAAATTACAGGTCGATGTTAGAAGACAAAATAACAAATGTTTGCTTAATACAACATTTGAAAATATTTTTATAACTTTAATACATTTTCTTAAGATATTCCTCAATAGTATATTCGTATTGAGATAGCTTCTAGTATCAGAGTTGATAGAAATAGAGTTATCACATTCTATGAATATCAAATGAGATTGTAATTCTGATATAAGCCGTAACTCGTGTCATTTTTATCATTCTCAAACTATTTTTTATATTCAGTTAATTGGACACTAAGTCAAGTTACGTAAAGTATACAACACATGAAATTTGTATTATGTGGATGTTTCAGCAGGCTGTACCTGACTGGTCATGTTTCTATTTCCCCTGCGGCGCTGCTTTATGTATGTATTTGTGACGATATGTTTAATTTGTTGCTGCAGGCTGTAGGGCTGGCGGAATTACACAGCATAATGTAACTACAAATCAAAACATAGGACTAATGAAGAGCGTTTAACATTCCTTACTCCTGATTACTCTTTATTCCTATCAAATTCCATATTATCTAATCACCACCACCAGCATCATCACAAGATAGGCAAGATATTGCCGCGCTCTCCTTCCCGGCCTTCGTCGTCGGAGCGGGGGCGCTTGGGGGTCACCCTCGCGCTCCCGCTCCATCGCCTCCTTCTGCGAAATAACGGCTTCGCAGAAGGAGGCTACGCCGTCCCATGACCT
>JAAOEG020000029.1:10210929-10225331 GCA_011763625.2 Papilio bianor | reverse complement strand
AAAGTATTTTAAATTAATGTTCAATGTTTATCATTGTGATAGTGTTGCTCGTATAACTAGTAAGTGATTTTTAATAATTGTAAGTTTTAAAGCGAAAACATTATTTTATATAACGAAAAATGTTACAGGACAAAACCTACATACTTAGTAGCTTCGATTCGGATTCCATATTGTCGAATTGTAGATACGTTTAGTATGTAGCATTTGGGAATTTGTCCATGCCGTACTATGTAATGAGTGCAGGCTCTCCGGAGAGGCTGCGAGGCGAGGCGACGTCGACAAATTAGCCTACGAAGGATAATTAAGCCGGAGGACGTAACTAACTATACTGCATGGACTGTCCACGTTATTCATTGTCACCTACATAGGTCCAGCTTCCAGCAAGTAAAAAAATATTTTAAAAAGTAAAGCAAAAAATTATATATAAAGCAAATAATGTCGTCTGAAATAAACTAAGCAGCGATGCTGGGATCTGAGCAGAGAAGCCGGGACCCGAAAGATGGTGAGGTGTGCCTGGTCAGGTCGAAGTCGTTCGAATTTCGTCTCCTCAAATAAGATGGAGTCGTAGAGTCGTGTTGATATTGCGAAGCCCCACTCACCATATCCTTCGCGACTAAGCGGATTTGCACCGGTTTTAATGAACTGGCTGGGAGTGGGGGGGGGGGGAGAATAATCCTACCTCTCTGCAGTCATGGAGGTCGGTAGAGGAACCCAAGACCAGATACTTGCTTAGAGCCGGAAATGCGGGAACTCCCGGTTTTCTGGTCTTCATGGTCCTAAGGTTCGAGGGTACGCGTCGCGCATGTACAAGAGCCATCTATGGGGAGAGCTGTGTGATGCAGCGCGCCTTTCTGGAAGGATTTGGGGAAGCAAGCCCCTGGGTGTGAGCTGCATCGTGAGCTGGCGTAAGCGGAGCCGCGGATGTGTGCTCCAGCGTTCACGTAGCCCCGCCAACATGCAAAAAAGCAAATAATAGACTTTTCATTCTTAAATTTCAGTACTACGGTCCGGGAATTATGCAAGTTAAAACAATATGGAGACGACTTTAAAATAAAAAGACGTAGCATGAAATATTGTTGTAGGTACCTATTTTATGCAGTAATTTGTTAAAGTTTTGTCATTTTCCTATCGCAATAGAATATGCGAGTCGCTTACTGTTCCTGTTATGTTATTTTCGTACAATAACTTCAAATCTTAAGATTCGGTTCACAAACATCGTTATTGTAGTGTACGCTAGTGCAACACTTTATTACTGTTCGATGTTGGTGTAGCAATATATAACAGTCATTTGAGCAGAACATTCTCCGACGCGAGTATTTTGTGAGGGCCCCGGGCTTCACGCTCACATCGGGCACAGTAATCGCACTACTTTACGATTCTAATTATCAGTGATTTACGCCTCACTTCGCCGCCTCACTCTATACAACAACATAGTGCACCAACATTTCATCGACAAAGTTATTTACGACATTTTTATATCACAACAAGCTGACTGTGACTCAGTAAATTTAGGATTTGTAGTACATCAAAGTCTAGTCTGGTGTTTTAAATGTTAATTATTTTATTAGTGAATATCATATAACATTATACCCCGACGGGTCTAAAACTAGTCGGTGCTGCCACTGGAAAATTACACGTGAGTGTTACCTGTTTATAAAAATTAACTTATTGTCTTATACCTGGCGAAGAAAAATCTTAAAACACAATAATGATAAAAAATCGGTTCAACCGTTTTTGAGTTCTCAATTGTGTAACTTACATGACTTTGATATATTATATTCACCTTTAAATAATACCTATAGTACCAAATAGTACCACAATAGTACTTACCACCACCTGTAATATGTATGTATAGGAATTATAAGTATCCGCAGCGGAACTATCACAATCCACGTGCTGTGGGTTCTTTATTCAATTTTTTCTGTTGTGTTACTTCCAACTAAGTTGGTTGATTGGACGCTTCTAAAGAAGCAATCTAAAAGGCTTCTGATACATTAAACTTAGATAATGAAAATATGTCTTTCTCTAAATACCATTAATCCAAAATCATTGTTATCTTGGTTTTGTAAAAAATCTCATATGTATTTTGTTTGATAGTTGTACTGTGCATCAAAAGCACGAGTCGCTCTTGTCCTCAAATCTTTGATTACATGACGACGTGACGTCTGCACACCTAATTGTCTTCACTTGCCAAATCTAACCCTGGCTGCCCACTCACTGCCCTCTGCATTGCACTAAATACTAAGCAATTACTGATTTACGTGTCTCAACAGGCGTGAAAATCAATTATTTTGTTGTCAGTGACAGAGGTCTGGTCTAAAATCTGTTAATGAGTGAGACGAACCTAAAGATCTTTTGATATCGACATTTCGTCGAAATCTAATTTATTTTACAAATTTGCGGAATATCATCGTCGGAATCGTTCACATTATTATTGCGTTAAAGGACTTCATTAATCTTACTTTTTGATTTTAAATATTTTTTAATAATTATGTTGCTAATGAAAATTAAAAAGTCCTAAATTCGAAGTAACGAAAAGTATCTAAACTCCTAATACTGTTAAAAAAGACAAATTTAAGGTTACGAATAATGCAAAGTACTGAATCTTCCGAGGTGACGAATATAAAATACTGAGCTCGACAAGCACCTTCGTATTTCCTTATAAATCCTTTTTCTAAACCACCCCCACTATTCCTTCTATTAAATAGCTATTACGTTGTCAAGCAACAGGAGAAATGTGAGCCTGAGCACTTTTTTTTGTGGATGATTTGCCACTGTTTGCCTTGACGAGGCATTTACAGGTTCACCTGACTTGGGGTGGCCAAGCGCAGATGGCGCTTAGCCTACACCTCGTTTAGCCTAAGCGCTTGTTTCGCTTGCTATATATAGACAAGTTGTGCGCAGGAAGAGGAGAATTGCTAATAATATATTTATGACATAGGGTTGTAAGACTAGAGTAGAGATTAAAAAGAAACTTACCAGATAATTATATGTTCTTCCAGAATATATCTATACCTATACCTTTCATCGAGATTCGATTACTTTAATCTAAACGTACAACTAGCATCACATTCAAACAAACATCCGTCCATCCATCCATCTAAACTTTCGCATCACTATCACAACATAATATAAAACAAAGTCGCTTTCTCTGTCCCTATATGTGTATGTATGCTTAAATCTTTAAAACTACGCAACGGATTTTGATGCGGTTTTTATTAATAGATACAGTGATTGAAGAGGAAGGTTTATTTGTATAATAACATCAATTAAATAGTGGAGAAACACTGTTATTTTTGAGGTTTCTAATGTGTGGAAACATTGCAATAAACGCAGGCTGAACCCTACGAGATTATCAGATTAATTGCTGTGCGAATCCGGAGCGGGCCGCTAGTTTATAATATTGGTCAGATGTTTCTTGACATGATATATACTTTGGGACGAGTTTTCACCTTACTACTTTTGATGCACCGTACATAACGAATTAGAATACGTGTTAGAATCTACGAATTATTATTTTAACAAATGTGAATTGCGCTATTATTAAATGCAGGTCGTTTGTCACTAACCAAAAGCCAGGTGGTATAAGCTTACAATAAATCTTAAGGCCGTAGGAGCTCCGAGCCACAACGTATTTGTTGTTGAGCAACCATACGGACATTACAACTTATTAGTAGGTTAAACTACACGAACATGCTAAACGTTATGGACAAAATGCACCATTCTACTAGGCTCGTTAAAATGGTTATTTATTTTTTCTAGTACAAAAGTATGTTATATAAGATATTTTCCTAATAATTGCCAAAAGTAAATATAAAACGCTATTAGTTTATTACTTAGGGTCGTCATATAGCTTGTCTGAATGTGTCAAGTTGTCTTTAGCCGCCTAATTTACAGCCGTACTCGTAATGTCCTTGGAGATTTGCTTATCGAAATTCCACGAATCGAGGTCATCTGACCTGCTGTAATTAGAATTTGCAAATAATACTAATTGACTTTAGACACAAGGGTACCGCTACTTATATAAATGTATGTTATTATTTTGTTTCGTTGAGTAGAACATTGTACTTTCTATGTAAATACCAAGATATACATAAGTGTCGCTAGGATTTGTAAAGATGTATTCACATACAGTACGACAGTCCTTAGAGAGTAGTAGGGGATTGTAAATCTGGAACAATTTATCCCAGAGCGAAGTACAATTAGCCGCACGGGTTTGATTGTCGGCCGGGCCGGGCGGCGGGATGGCGGGACGGCGGGACGGCGGGGCTACCGGTAACAATTACTACCGCAGAGGGATCTGTATGTAACGTGTACATGCGACTAAACGGTCTATATTGAAGTCTTATCGACAGAGCGTTATGTCCGTCGATTGATTATTATTTGTAAGTAGAACAATAGAAGAATAGAAGAATTCCTCACTAACTTTAATGGCATGACTAAACTATGGATTATTTTGAATGAATAGGGTATGTCGCCCGAGGTCTGTACGTTTCACGTGATTCCAACGAAAAGCAGTGCTGATTCACGAAATTAATCGAAAGTTTTCGCAAGTGGCGAAGTAAAACCGTAATCCTGCCTTAAACTTATAATATATATTATAGTTGTTAGTCGGTTTGTTGTTCTACCGCTGTTCTGCCAATGCTGTTATAGGCACTGGCGCTGGCATCGCCTTCATATTCAAACTTACTTCATCAACTTTGCGCAGTCCAACTGCAAAACTTAAAGTTTCATAATTAAACTGTGTTTCGGTTACCATCGGATATTGACTTTTAAGAACAATGTTATATCGAAGTACTGTAGGAAATAGAAATTAGTTAATACCTCAAAAGTGAGGAACATCTCAATGTTTCATGAAACGGATGTAAGAAAATGTTTGTAGTATTTAAAGTACATATTTTTCTTATAACATATTCTATAATTTTTAACAAATTAGGACACAGAGGAGCCTGCAGTACGCAGCTTGCGTTAACATCACATGATAGAGCAAACAGACAATTAAGTTTACTCCGGTCTGTCTTGATTTCAAGTTATCAAAGAACTTGCATGATCATTTTTAAATTGCGAAGTAAAGGATGTCTGACACTACTTTGTATTAAAGTACTTTGTAGTGAATAATATAACATAGAACAAACGATGAGAACAAAGATAGATCAGCTTAAGCTCATTTAGAATTCTCTTAGGACAGAGATCCTGCTAGAATTCAGATGACAAATACTACATGCTTTTTACGATAAAGCATAATATATTATCTTTAATAATACCGCGTGCGATGCAGTATTTCCGCGGGGCACCGCCTCCAGCTTTATAAGGCGCAAGTTCAGCCCCAGATGAAATACTGCTCGCATCTCTGAGCTGGAGCACTCCAACACCAGCTTCTTCCATTTGACCGCATACAATGTACAGCGATTCGAATCGTCAACAACCGAGCTCTTACTGATCGCTTCGACATTCTGGCCTTGCGCAGGCAGGGTTGTTAGTTCCCTTTGCATTTTTTACCGTATTTACCACGGGGAGTGCTCCGAACAATTGTTTGGAACAATTCCCGCCGCCGAGTTCCGTCACGGGACGACTTGAGAGACCGCCAGGTACCATCCACACCATCTCAATGGCTGGCAATCCACAACCGTGCGGTTTTCGCGAAATATTTTGCCTCGCACAGCCATGTTGTGGAATGCTCTGTCCTCGGCGGTGTTTCCCAACCGCCACGACTTAGTGTCCTCCAAGAAGATTTGCATGGGCGTCGTTGATCATCTCGGTATTCCCGCTGCTCGTTTGCCCCCTTCTTTTATAAAATACATTGAAGTGAAACGAAACAGTTAAATCTTTTAAATTATTTTAAAACTGTTGAAATAATTAATTTATAGAGAAAAACAATGTTACTCCGATTGATAGACATTTATTTGTAAAACAAAAAAGCAAGTCATACTTGACGATACATAATATTATGACAGAATAACATAACATAATTGATACATAACATTATGACAGAATATTTTAGATTAAAAAAATAATGAACATTCCAAAGAGTATTTCAACAAAAACAACACCATATCATATACTTACATATGTGATGGTATTTTCAGTTCAATATTAGATAATCCCGTGCGTACGGTAGAGAGTTTCCATTCGTCTTGTTATCGGCAACCGCACGCAATCAACGTCTCTCTCTAATTGATCTTCTTTGAAGCAAATTATTTGTGATTTATACAGAGCTGTAAACCTCTTGAGATGTTTTATACGTTTCGGTCGTCTTACAAATCTATGCGTATGTTACTATGGGATTAAATTACGAAGTGGTTTCAGATTACCAATCCTGAAAATAATAGTTGTAAAGGGTATTAAAGATTTTTTATTTGATTTTGAGCAAAGCTTATGATACTGCTTGAATATATAATAAACAATGGTTACAATTAAAAAAGTTGCTTGAGAACTTAATAAATTTACCATTAGATGTAAAAATGTAACGCATACCGGTCCAATATAGGTAAGAGGCTTTCAAAATAAATATCAATAAAACTGATAGATTTAATGTTAATTAGGGATAAACCGCACGTGATCGGTAACAAATTGATATCCACTGAAGATAAATATGTGCGTTCAGATCCGCTCGCTTCGGCTATAAACGCAATTAATTGCTACATAGTTTGTGAAGTTTATTTAATTTATGGAGCTTTTTGTTCAACGAAGCAAATGCAATGAGATCTGAAATGTTTTCTTATACAAATAAAATCGATCTAAATTAACAAAACAAAACTCTAGAACCTCTTCAAATTTTGTGATGTTTTATATTTTTTCGTGGCAATAAATCCACTAATACTCTGGCGTATACAAGAAAGAGGAAAGTCTGTTCGTCTGAAGAACTTAATCTTGCACGTAGCAGCCGTCAACAACACGTCGCATCGCCTCTTCGGGCCACCGCGCCTGCCTCACAAGCCGCGGACATCGGACTCTAGTTTTACCGTATTATCCTCATAAATATAAAGATGGAGCCATGTGGTGTGTTACTATCTCTGTGGATTTATGATTTTATCCCATATCTGTATCTTTCTACTTGACGGGGGAGTACAAAAGCTTAAAAGCTTTTCATCCACTCTTCTTCACAAAATAGCTTAGGGTTTTGGTAAGTTCATTCTTTTATGTCAAATGAGATATTAAAATTACAAATAATATCGTTGTGTTGAGTAATATTTGTGTTATTAATTTTTATAAGTAGTTAAAAAGTGATATTCATCATAGTATTATGGGCCTAATATAAGGATATAAACTAACGTATTGCGATAGTCACGTGCCTCTAGCAATTCACGGAGATAAGCCTAGTGTAGGACATTTAACTTACTGCACGTGCGGCGAGAGTGCGACTGCCTCGAGCCACCTGTGTGTTGTCATAATGTGTATGTATGTATGACGGGAAGTACATAAATTGCATCACAATCTAAAACCAAGTCATATAGAAGAACAAAAGAAAGAAGGGTATGATGATCATGTCATAATCTGCTTCTTTCTTTGGTACCTCTTCATTCTTCTTCGTGTCTATTAATTTCATATCTTGAAATAAAAAGTCAAAGGGTAATGAAATAATCATGTATTTTCTTATAATCAATACCATAAACAATGATTATCACACTAACTTTTAAACGCATTTTTTTACGGTTATTACGTATATAACTTAAAGCTAAAAGTAATAGCGAAACAATGGTGTATCGTTATATCTGTGAGAAGTAGCGTGTAACACGTAGTCACGTCTTGATATATGTGGGGATAAGGGGGACGCAAACAACATATGTTATTGCAGATAGAGGACGTCCGCGGCCCACTTAGGAGCTTATGTGAAATATTAACTTTATCTCATAGAGCGTATCAACTCCGTAAAACTGGCTATAATTGGATTAGTGCGTGATTTTGACTTAGTTGAAGGAACAAGAATTAAATGCCGAAAAATTTTAATATTATCAAACGCTGCTATCATGTAAATAGTATTGTCTTAAATATATGTTCGCGACCGAGACCTGAACGACTCATCATGTAGCGTGGAGTAGCTCGGAGCTCGGACGACAGCGTCATTATGATTTCGTGACCAGCCACCGATGCTACTATTTTCATACTCAACAAACGATTTAATTTTGTATGAATATTATTCTACGTACGTATGCCAAAATGCTTGCGGAAATTGCGTAACAGAAAAGTGTTTGCAATAAAAATATCTTTTGCATTTCAATTATCTTATGAGATAACAAGAATGTTGCCTAATTACGATCCTTACCAAGTGAGAGAACAATACAATATCTGCACCCGCTCCACAATTGTACATTGTATTTAACACCACGTCGAGATGTTGTTAAATAGTTTGTAAAATTTCAGTGCGAACGTAGAGCGGCACTCTGTTTAATAGTGCTTGTAATTTGAGGAGGGTGTTTGCTGGCGATGATTTCGAAAGCAATTTGCGGCCGCGCCGAGCACAGCGCAGACACCTTTTATGTTCCACAAACTGACGCGTTTGGAGAACACTGAGAAACTGTACATTTTTTAACACTTTGAAACTTAGCGAAATAAATAACTCTGCGATAAAATTAAAAATTAAATTGGACAAAGATTGCTCATATGCAAATGTTTTCATAATTGCTCAATCTTCTTTGATTCTCAGCGGATGTGAAAGACTTTTTGTAAGGATTAAAAACATGTGTTGAAGACATGGAACGAGTCAGTAAATGCTTAAGTTCTCAGTTCTGCTGGAAGTTAGTCTAGAACCACACCGCCGACCGCCGAGGGCTGTAAAGTTGCCGATAGTGTGGTCGGTGCATTAACTTTTCAGTGGCTGAGTAACGAGGTGGCCCAGCCCCCGGGACCTCTGTGAAAACCGTTCTCTCACACCCGTACTTTTATTCGAGGACTTTTGTTGCTTTATATTACTGTCTAACCGAACATATTTTTGAATTATCCTCCAGGAGCGTTAAAAGTTAAAAACTTTATCTGGTGAATTTTGAAACGAATGTATTTTCTGTAAAAAGAGTTGTAGTAGAATTCTCGTTTGTCTGTTTCGCTTGGATTATTTACACAACAAGATATGCATAGGAACTTAACTGTTTGGTTCTGTTTTCAAAACATTATCAATGTATTACTGAATCAACATTACATATTCAGGCTTAGTCGCTACTGGTTAAGTGAAAACTATTTTCGAAGCTCCAATAGCCTACTCGTTGTGGTTTTAAGGGTATGGTTATGCGATCATGTGGTCAGGAGTTCGAATCTCAACATTCGACAATTGTCGTAAACCATATACTAGCACAAACTTACAGTTGCTAATGTTTTACATAAGATAAAACTAAATAATCATAATAGTAAATAAAACTACAATAAATCCTCCAGGTTCCTTATTTCCCAGTTACAATGCAAAACACAGTCGCCTCGCGTCGCTATCAGACGCCACTCAGGACGCGCTGGCTGACACCAACACACATATAAATCACTGCATGCACAATCATACAGTTGTTCAAGATAAAGAAACATACATACATTTTTATTACAACATAGAATTTACTAATATGTTTCCTGCTAACAAATATTATCGTTACGTTATATGTTGATAAAGTATCAGGTTCTTGTCATAAGTAAAGTAATTTATTGTACACGAATTCTAACATGGGATTATTTCCAACATGTAGTTATTGAGGATAACATGCCGGCTTAATTAACCGACATTACGAGTTAAAACCTGTTAAATAGTTCTCTACTTTTAGTGTAAAAAATGTATTTACTCTGTTACTTACACAGCAACAGTTCCTTTCAACTTATTGATATCAGGAAAAGACTCTAAAAATTCAAGTACATATTTCATTACTTAGAATTAGAAAACAAGGTCCTAATTGTACTGATGACTGATTATACCTTGTTAAGTTATTTCGGTCGCCAATGCAGTGAGCGTAAGCAACGCTTTTTAGTTCCCTGTGTCCATATCTGATATATTCATAAGCATAGAGTAAACAATGTAACAGGCACTGTGCAGTACTCCAGTGCAGTACGACAGCCGTCATTGACGAGGCGGAAGTCGGCAAGATACCTCACGGCTGCACGTTGTACATTTCCAGTTGCAGTGCGGCCACGAAACGAGCTGATCAGAGATGTTCAGCAATGACTATAATTTTGAGAAGTTACTAACAACAGGAAGGTACTACGAACTACTATATTTTACTACAGAATATTGAACTATTAAAATATGTTTGTATACAAAATGCCCATTTGCCCTTAAATGATTATTAGAAATTGAATAACAACGAACTACAACATTATAACTTATCTATAAGAACTGATAATAGATATTCAACGAATTCTTACAAATCATCATCATTAACAACAGTTCACTACACATCCCCAACGAGGGGCTCAGATCCTAAGTTAAGTGTGACTAAGCCTTAGTTTACCATGCTAGCCCACTGCGGGTAGCTTGACTCCACTTACATCGTTATATTTCTTCGCAGTTATGTGCAGATCGCCTCAAGATGTTTTCATTCACTGTAGAAACTTGAGATACATGTTCATATGCAATTTGAAAATCGATAAAAACATTGGTCAATGCTGGGATTCGATCACAGTACCTGGAGATTACAAGTCGACTGAACCAATATCTCATTGCAAGTGTAAGAAAAGATTTAACACACAGAAACGATACATAAAATTGTATAATTTCAGTAGTTTTATATATAATACATTCTATGATTGCTTGTGCATTTAAATGTGGGCTTGCATCCTCTAGAGTGTGTGGATAAAAACACATAAAAATTAAATTTTAAATCGTCTACTTCACGGCCTTACGTAAGTACTAGCTCAACATCCGGGCCGGAAGCGCGGCGCATCCTCTTGCCGCAGCAATGGCCGATTATTGCTTATTTTATTTGTTAAATTGGATACTAAATTTATTTGATCATTTACGTTAATTCTAAGATTACTCTTGAATTACGTATTCAATGAATTGCAGTTTAATTCCATAGAGTATTTTTTATTCATACATTTCCATATTTAAATAAATCTAAGAAATAAATTATAAGGTTTCATCATCACCTTCATAATAAATTTTAAAACTCCTACTTTTATAATCATCCTAGTCATCTAAATTATTTAAACTTTCGTGAGACATTACTACAAATTAATTATAATACGGCTATAACTCACGTTTAATACTCCGGTGTCGGCACCGACTAGTTTCGAACCCATCATTCCTTCATCCTGAAGATGGACCTCCGATGGGTTCGAAACTAGTCGGTGCCGACACTGGAGTATTAAACGTGAGTTATAGCCGTATTATAATTAATCCTAGTCATCCGTTCGTATGTATGTACGTCTTATCTATTTATAATCTCTTCGACTCAGTATCACATTTTTTTTTTGTTAAAATGAGAGATTTCTATTGCTATGGTAGTTTTTATAACTTTTTGGTATTTTGGTCTAACATTTAAAATACTATAAGTTATTACAAAAATCCTTTTTTAATGTTTTACACAGGAGAATATAAAATTAGTTTATTTCAAAACTTAGCATTACAATTCACCGAGCTTGTTAGAGTTCTAATATTTCACGCCAATTTATACAATCTAATTAATTCGCATCGCGCACATTTGATATCAAACTTTGTATAATTTAATATTAAACGCGTCGTAGTTAAGAGAGAATTATAAAATATTAGCGACTTATTCTGTATTGTTTGTAAACTCTTTTTATACTAACGGCTCGTGAGTAACGGAAGTGAGTTCTAGTAGTAGTATTAGAATATATGTTCTCATTATATCTACTGTACCTAAGTACCGCACAATCCATGTTTTCACAACATCGGTATTATATATGTAGATTAATAAAACACTTTCGGAAGGCATTCCGAATTATTTGGACAACAATCATACCGCGTGTTCTCACCAATTATTTTACCACTTTCCATACCATTCATAACTCAGCTCACAATGTTTTCTTTATCATTTATTATATGTAAAAAGTTTTAATATATTAAGCTCTCTACTTTCCTACTCAGTTAGTTGCGCTACGCAAATAACGGCTACGTTCCACTACATTCTGTGGTAGCGCTTGTCGCCCGTGTTTGTAGAAATTCAAATCTTTTAAACTCATGATTTTTTTATTGACGGAGGAGGAGACGCACTGTAAAAGAATATTTCGTCCTATGTGTCCCGTCCTCCGATAAATCCACTTCCACTGCCCATTAATTCCTTGTAGGAAAACGGTGGGAAGGGAAAGAGGACTAATATTAGGCCTCCGGAACGTAAACTCATCAGACGAAACGTGTAATTACGTCCACTTCACGCCTGTCTTCTGTGTGATCGTGGTATTGCACCAGACGAGCCGGCCCATTCGTGCGAAGATCTTAAAGCGGGCTCTACCACTGTCTCATTTTCATTAACACCATGCATTATTATGCCGGTCAATTCGTGCAACAGATGTTGGTGCGGCATCTGCCACTGTTTTACTCAGATATTATTTCTACAAGGGAATGATTTTCGGTATTTATATAATTTAATAACGTTAATTTTGTTTTAATGCAAAAATATTGTCTTTAAAATTTCATATTTTTATCTGTAGAATATAAAAGGTAGCGATATGACACTCGTTGTACCACAATCTCAGCTCGCAGCGAGATGATCACGTAACCGGAGGATGCTGCGGACTATATCTCGGATTAATCTTTACAAAATTTTCCATTCAAGTCACGTCGCCGCGGCTACATAAATAAAACTTTCTGACAAAAGCCACTATTCGCGACTTAATACCAAATATTAGTTTTGCATTTAGATTTACTTTAATTTCTTAGGACAGTATTTTATATCGATGGCGACGATCAGTTACCTTTTTGTTATTTTATTATAAAGTCGTGAAAATACGTAATACTTGCTGTCCAAATTGTTTTCCGCTGATACACACTTTTTACAACAATAACATTTCTAGACTTATAATGACAAATTTATCACTTCGGGTGATTATTTTCGATAGACGAAAGCATATTATATTGAAGTGTGTGAACAGTATTGGGTAGTGACATACTTTTGGTTGTTTTAAAGGTCTTCACTTAAAGTTATTTAACAAACACGTGAATATATGTATCAAGTTAATATAAAATGCGCGTTCCCAGCTCACTCTGTCAGCTCGCAGGTCTCCGCTCGCGGATGCCATGTCGTGTCGCAAGAACTACATTAAGTCGTGTCGCGTCCATTTTTCTTATTGTTCCATGTAACAGCGCTCGCTCGCTGAAGTGTTACGAAGAGTAATGAATTTCGCTCCGTTTACAAACTTACTCGATGTTTATTTTGTACATAACTCCTTGTGAGGTGCGACGTTTCCTTCAAGCGCCACGTACGTACTTCCTCCACTTTGTTATATCTCTATGTATGTGTACACGAGTCACTATTGTTACTAATATGATTAGAAAAATCGCCCCTAATGACCGGAATGAAGCAACATTAAACAGATGTTGTTAAGGTTCTACTATTGAAGAAGTCGCTGACTCAGAGTCAACTGAAATAATCTATGTTATTTTATCTCCTATTGTTGATACCGAATTCAATATTTACCATTCATTTTAAACAAAATAAAAAGTTTAAAACACATCAATAACGGTTGCGTAGCGTGAATTTCAGGCAATTGTTGTATGCAAGTCGTCTGCTGATATGTTTTTATCGGCGCAGTGTCAAGATTTATTATTTAAACGTGATCCGCGGCGCAGCGCTCCGCCCGCCACCCGCCGTAGCCTGCCGTGCTGCATTATGCAACAGAACGATAAACATCGACACTGTTTCTATTTATTGAAAAATAAATAAAATTTTAAACCAGATAAAGCTTTGGTTTTTCATACAACGGGTTATGAAAAAAAAAAGGTGACACAAGCTGATGGAGATCAACAAAACGCTGCACTGTTTGAAGCCGATAATGGTCATGTTAACAATAATAGATTACAATAAAAAGCGCATTAAATCTAATGATTTTCTACTATTAGGTATGTCTATTAACCGCAATACTTTTAACGTGTTTGTGTAAAAATATTGAATTGTAAAATTAAATGGAACAATGAAATTATGATTGCGTAAACGGAGTCCCGAAAGTCATAAAAATTCATTACCCCTTATTGACAATGTTGATGGTCCGGATGTGAAGGCTGTATACAGACTCCACACAGGCCTTTCTAGGGGATCACAATATCAGTGTCGCGCGACGGTACACAAAGGGTTGCTGTTGCTATTGCCAGTAACGGAATTGTTAAGGGTCACAATGGGGTGAATACATTGAAGCGCGTCCTTTTGTAATTGTACAGCCAATTTATAAGATATTTTTTATTTATTGTGTATATTAAGTTTTCTAACATCCGTTAATAGCTATTTATAGCAGTTAATAAAGTTAATTTAATTACTGAT